>VYZP01016249.1:0-55213 GCA_013400635.1 Hypocryptadius cinnamomeus | reverse complement strand
TTTTTCATGTACATTGTACAGACAAAATTTCCTCTATCTAGGCATTTAGTGGTTAGGTTTTCTTTACTATTATTACCATGTTTTATTTCAGAGAGGAGTATGTGGATTAAAAATGTTTTTCTCTTTTGTGTGCATTTCACTTCTTGAAACTGCAGACAACCGAATAAAACAGCTTTCACCTGTTTAATTACCCATGTCTTCTTCTTCTCTGCATAGCAGTCTTATCAACAAAAGCCAATTATGAAACCCAAGTTTGACTGTCAGGTGGATATTAAGAATTATGAAACAGTGCTGATGGATTACTGTTTTATTGTGACTTCCTGATTTTTTTTCTAGTGGTTTAAGTATGTTTCCCTCACTTCACATGGTGATATTTGTAAAGGTTAAATTCCCATGTGAATGTGAACACAGTGGAAGAGAAGTTAAAAAATTATTCTGCTGTTTCAACTGAAGTAATTTCAACATTAAAATTGCTCAGATTTAAACTGCAAATGTATTTCGTATCATCTGTGGATTAATTCAAACAGAAAGTGACAGTTTCATTACAGTCTTCACTAAGAATTTAAGTCCAAAAATTTTTGAAAGCAAAGCTGTGTAAATCCAGATTTAAGAGACCTGCACCCCAAAACATAATGGCAGCAAAGAGTACATTGACAGTGGGTTCCTTGCTGCTTTATGGCTGTTAAACTAATGATGTGAAATGGAAATATGCCAACACAATATACCACTTGTGTTGCATTGCTCCTAAATGATGGCTGCACCTCTATACTCCCATTTCTTAATGAATACATCCTGTCTACTAATTTTAGGTAGATTTAATATTTAATGGCTTTGTGCTTCTCTTACCTACAAAAATTACTTGAACCCCCTATAACACAGTTCAAAATTATCCTTAAAGTTCAACCCATCCACTGCACAAGAAGATACATACTCTTAGGTGGCTGATACTACCAGCAAATCTATCTGGATGGTTTTAAAGAGCTGTGACTAACTAGATTACTCCTACTTAGTCACAAGCCCAGTGCTTCATATCCCCTCCATTTAAATCATTATATCAGCATCAGAAAGAGTCTGGTATATACTATTATTGATTAAATCTAATATTACTTTCTTGTCACAGTAGATCCACTTCTTTGTCAATTTTCCAATACTTGTTTTAACATTTTTTTGATCTGCCTCCTCCTTCACATGACATGCAAAAGAAAGAGAGCCAAAGAGTCTCAAAGATCAAAGAAGCAGGTAAACAGAGAACACTGGAAGGGAAGAAGAGTTTTTTCTCTTAGGACCTCATTACTAAGCTTTGTCAACAGAGTATGCATGACACAGCAAGTTCAGTAAATCAGAGAATTGCCTTAGAAATAAAAGCTAAGGAGCTCATGTAATCAAGGTTCATAATTTCTTATAACAGTCTGAGCCACTGAAAGAAATAACCAAATGCATGTAGAATGAACTTCTTAAGTAATTAATTTTAGCTGTCCTACCTTCATCTTTCCCTTTAATAAGACAAAATGCTTTAATAAACCCAATATAGAATAGTAAATATCTCCAGAACACAAGTTGCAGAAATACTTCAGGAAATGGCAATGCCATCAAACAAATCCATCACATCCTTAGCCTGGCACTGCAGCACTGTGATGGTCATCACAGCTCAGGTCTGGCTGGCACTGCAGTAGGACATAAAGCATATAATCTCCTGCTAACCCTATAGCCCAGGGAAGGCAATTCAGTGCAAGAGAGGAGCTCCTGCAGCATACACAGCTCACCACTTTCTGGGGTAGTTGCAAAGCTGTGGAGAGTCTTGGAGCAGCTACAGTCTGTTCAGTGTCCGGTGCCTTGAGAACAGTTGGGAGTTGGGTACTCCCTATCCAATCCCATGGCCAATTTCATCAGTCAGCAGAGGGAGGTTCCAGGGTATCAAAGACAGGAACATTCAGGACAGAGCATGGGGAGAGGGCCAGAGAGTTCTTCACATACCCAGCATCCAGGTCCCAGCTGCATACTGCCTGTGGGCAGACCCACCCTGCTGATCTCCTTCTGCCTCACGCCATGTTCCTCACAGAACACAGAAGTCATTGACTCCTGAAACTCCTTATGCAACACTCATTGAACTGTTCTGGTGTCCGAGTCCATTCAGTCTACTCACTGCTCGTATCATTAAGGGCATAATCCAGCTAAATCAGTTTTCCTCCCTGATGGTTTATCCACCAATAACAAAACAAACTAGTCTTTAACATGTAGGAAAAAACAGAGGGAACTATGTTGTCTTAGAAAAGTGGGAAGAAGGAAGGAAGCAAGCAAGCTGGCTTTCCTTTAGTCTTCTATCCATTAATGAATATCGTAGGACACAAAATTCTATTTTTAATGTGGCCCCATACTAATTCTTTAATATTATTAAAAAAAATAAATAAAAGGTTGATTATCATTTTAGCTGTCAGCTAGATGCTAAATAACTGATCATCTGGAAGCAGAAGAGCTGGATTCATATTTTTAAAAGTGCTAACACAGGAAGATAAATGAGAACAAATATTGAATTACACAAAAATAAAATATTACTCTTAATAATTCTGCCATCCTAATTTAATAATTTATTATCAAGCACAGAAAAGAAAGAAATATACAGGAATTTCCCTCAGAGATGAAGATTCTAGTGAAAGGAATTTTTATTATATATATATCATTAAAATGAAACTCAATAGTTGCATAGTGATAGCAAACTTGAATTAAATAAACAAGCCGCAACAGTCAGAGTGGTGTCAGCTAGAACTACTTTTACAATTTTGCTTCAGTCCTGTATACTTCAAATATGCTTGGAAAACAAAGTTTTATTCTCAAAGTTATCCAGAGTTGTGCTCTTGGAGTATAAGTCATCAGGAAAAATAATGGATCATGCCTTTCCCTAGACAAGGAGAATTCTTACTGACGTTATATTTTTGGCACTCTATGTTAACTTAGCAAATAAGATGTCTAAAACACATATAAGATATGTTGTCATCTTCTATGTCTTTCAGAAAATATAGCAATTTAAGTGGAAGTCATAATATTTTGGTCAAACTCATTTTCCTCATTTTTTATCTTATCCTCAGCTTCTTTCTCTACACAAATTAGTTGACTGCTAGTGTTTTTTTGTTTCTTTCCAAGGATCATCATATTCACAGCAATGTAGGTATTAATTAACTTGCATCTTTTCTTATTGTACTATAAATATCAAATAAAGACAAAATAAAATTGTAACAAATATCAAAATTTAAAAGGGAAAAGAGGTTTAGAACAACACACTGACAGGTTAAGGAAAAAGAGGTTAAACTTAGGCAACAAAAGAGACACTTTTAGGATATAGAATGTTTTAGTTAAATTACTGTTTTAGTCTAAAAAAAAAGTAGTACTTCAAAGTCCAGATTTTATTTAAATGTGTTTGGGGTTTTTTTTCTTTTTTCATTATTTTTTCCAGCTGATTCTAAATTAATTTTCTCTGTGTTATCCTGCGGTGAGAATGACAGGAACAAGACAATTTTACAGCTGAGACTTTCTTAATCCCTTCTTCCCAATGCTACAGCATCACATTTTAAAAGTTTTTACAGTAAAGGCCCCCAGGGATGGATTTTATTCAGATCATTCATTTCTCATCTCTTTTCTCCATGGCTGAGGGGCACAAGATACAGTATGGAAGGTATCAATACAAAATAGGTGACCAGGTGTGAGTAGAAAAAAGGATGAACACAATAAAATACTTGTGTGAATTCTTAAATTTTACATCTCTTTCTGTCTGTATGAGATGAACACCTACTGCTTGACATAAACCTATTTCTGATACTTGGATTTTGATCAGGTATCAATCCTGAGCTTCAGTTAATGTGAAGTAAGATTTCACAAGAGGCAAAAAGATGGAGTAGTCCCTATAAGCAGATTTACTTGTGATTACATACTCTATCATCTGCATTTACAAATTCCAACACCCAACATAAAAGTTTAAGAGAAGTTGTTTATGTCTTTTTTTGTCCAGATTAGAAGCTGTGAGCATTTCTGCCTGAGTCCAACAACAATTCCTCTGTTTGGCTCTGGCCTGTATCTCTCTACACATCTATAATGTGTGAGTCAAATGCTGGAAATAGAGGGACACATCTTGAGTTTTTACAACTGGCCAGTAAAAACTAAACGGAAAAAAAAAAAGAAACAGAAAAATTAGCTATGTATGTAGCTTCAGTTCACTGGAGGTTCTCTTTATTTTCTCCTAAATATATAACTAACCTCAGTATTTTGCTGGGCAAAGCCACCATATTCAGTGAAAAAAAATACTTTGAAATAGGCGCTAAAAATGTTATCAAGGAAAGTCAAAGATGGAACTGACCAACTAGGAATGACAGTAAATGTGGAGTTAAACCTTTACCTGCGTTTTGTGGCAAGCCGTGTTTTTGAAAGAAATGACACATATGTTCACAAAAGGTAACTTAATATTAGTAATTATAATGGTACTTCAGAATTTGTTCTACCTTTTTTCCTGCCCGTGTTCACCATAATGCTGGCATATTACATAGAACAGCCATATGGAGGTAAAAATGTTTATTTGAAAAATTTATTTTAGAATCTACTAATATAGGACTGTACAAAATCAAGTTTACTTACAAAACTGTGTTTGCCTTGCTTTGTTTCAAATACAAATCCTACTTCTATCAGAAATTGGATCTTAAGAATTTTTCACATGAATGATTAAGGAAAAATACATTTATGATTAGTTTCTCCTAATGCATTTAAATTACAGACTCATTTTGTCTAAAAACTCACCAGTTCTATTAATTTTACAATTGTTTTAAAATGTAGTCAATTTTGCTGAAAATCTTATTTGCTTACTTTATGCCTTCTTATCTGAAGACTGCATTAGATGTGAAAGAAGTTAGCATAACTTCTTTTAAAAATCCCAAATTATAATAGAAAAATACAGCCTTTTTTCTTTGTTCACACTGGTCAGAGATATTCAAGTTGCATATTACCTAACTACTTAATAAAATCAATGTTCTTTCCCATTTAACACCCTGAGTATTTCCCACTTACAATATTATCTCCTCTTGTTTCTTTCTATGAACAAAGCCAAATTTGTATCTGCAGGACAATTCCTCATCATTCATCAATTATATGGTGCACTGCACACAAAGTTGGTGATTACGACTTAATTGAATTTTAGCTTTGTTTTTTGACAACCCAACCTCACTTCATCAATTTATATTCTGTAGAAGTATTTTTCAGTAAAAATTTTCAAAAGCAATTTCTTGATCAATTATTGCATCTTCAGCAGCTAAAATGAAGTGACAAACATTTCAATCTGGCATGGAAACTTGACAGCCTTTTCAATGTGGAGCTCCCCTTTTTGTTTTTGCTTGTTTTCCAGGTGTCTTTTAATTCCTGTTTGACTGGCTGCAGACCAAGAACTGTAGATTTGATTATGTGGGACATATAATTAGATTTTTACTTCCTTATTAAAGCTGTGTTTTCATGCTGTTGAATTATTGTTCAACAGCCTATGTTCTCAGCCTGTACTATGACGAAGTAGTCAGGATACCATAGTGAATAACAATAAATATACTTGTAATTATGCAGGCACTTCATGAAGCCAGCAGTCTGATGTTCAACGTGAAATTAAATCAGCTTAAGGGTAATGGGTTACCTTTGAATTAATTCACTTAATACTTCCCCAACCCACAAGAACATTCTGAAAAAATCATTAACAAGTAAAGAGAAACACCTTTATCACATGAGACTGCTCATTCTCTAGCCTAAGAATTCCTTAAAAACACTCAGTCTGCTAAAAAGACATGCCAACATAAAAAGACAAAAAAAAAACCTTCTTGTATTAAAAAAAAAATTAAAAAAAACCCACAAGCTTATCTTAGCCATGCAGTCTTCCATACAGCAATTAACTAAAACAAGATCTTGAGGCTATCATAAAGAACTTTGTCTACTAAATTTATCCTGTTACTTATTTATGAAAAATTATTCCGTAATATCTTTATAAATCTGTGGTGACAGATCTCACTAACACACTTTGAGAAAGACAAGTAGCCTATTAAAGAAACTCAGTCCCTGGTGTCTTAATTCATTAGGAGAAAAATTGATTCACAGTAGGTCCTGTCAGACATTACTAGAATTTAACCTGGCTCAATATTTACCTCTGTGTAATTCAGGATAACATTCTAACTTGAAATCCAACTATTTAATGAGAATCCACTGAGTTTATGATCTCCCACACTATCTGAAGTACTTCTAGCTCTAGCACAGCTGGGAATTGCCTCCAAGCATAAATGGATGTAATTCCCAGCTGCTAGCAGTCCTAGATATAAATCATTCAAAGTTTATGTTGATAAAAGTGGCCAAGTTGTATACAAGGCACAGCTTCATGCCCTAATTATCATACAGTGCCAATTTGCAGAGCCAGTGTTTCAAATATCTCTGAGACCAGGAATGACTAGATGATTTTCATATAATTTATGCAAAAGTCACTTTTCAAACTATCACAATATAGAAAGGACCTCAGAAGAAAATATTTAGAAGAAGAAATATGGATAAATTATCCTTTTTGAATACATTAGAAACTCAGTAGTAAATAGATTTAAAGGGAAACACATGCAGATCAAAATTAACTCATTTGAAGGCTGAAAAGAAATACAAACACTTTTAGGAGAAAATGGTATTAGGAGTCAGTTATTCAAATTAAATAGGGGGCTGGAGAAAAACCAGAGGAATGCTAAGAAAAGTTTCTTACTCTGTTCTTCTGACAATGTTTATGGCTTAACAAGAATAGGTCAAGAATTCTTATATGCTTATATATTATCAAGTAAAATTTTCTCACTAAAGAGATATTGAAGCTTCTTTGTAATATGAACATATTTTGGATTGGTTATTTTCTTCAAATAAAATATTCCTTTTCTCTTATCCTTGGAAGGATTTTTCTCATGTGCTGTTAATCTGAAAAGGTATTTAATTCAAAGAAAATTATGCAACCAGGTAGAGCATAAAACTATCAATTTGCCAATCTTCTATCCTTTCCATACTTTTAAAGCTTTCCTTTTTATTGATCATCATTATGGTTTAAAGTACACAGATCTCTGTTTCTATAACACAGACGTGATATATCAATTTTTTTTTTCTGTCCAGTACAAAAAAATGTACACTTTTTTTTTTATATATATGTAGGTAACGAGTGTTTGCTTGTTAGCTAGTGAAATGTTTGCAAAACTGTCTTCAAGGAGCTGTGCACGTCAGCTTCATTTCGTGTTTTGAAATGAGAAAGGTAAAGTTCAGTTAAAACAAAACAAACAAACAAACAAACAAAACTAACCAAAACCCAAACCAAAAACAAACAACCCCCCAAAAAAAACCCCAAAAAACCAAACCAAACCAAAAAAAAAACCCAAACAAAAAAACCAAAACAAAAACCAACCAACCAACCAACAAAAAAAAAAATAAAACAAACCCAAAACCAAAAACTGTTGTTATTGTCAGTTGTTGACTTCTCTCCTTCTCCCAACGGGATTTGCGTGCCCAGGTGCTGGCTCCGGGGCTGTGCCGGCGCTGCCCGGGCCGGCCCCAGGCGGTGCCAGCGGCTGCAGCGGCCCCAGCGCAGGGCACGGCTGAGCCCCTCAGCCCCGGGGAAAGCCTGGGCAAGGGAGGGCAAAACGCTGCCCGGCAGCCAGGGCTGAGCGAGGGGAAGCGAGCGAGAAACAGCCCTGCGAGCCCCGAGGGGACAGCGGGAGCAGGGACGGAGGGAGGGACTGCGGGCCCCGGCAGGGATGGCCCTGCGGCCCAGCAGGGCCCTCAGCGCGGCAGGGGTTCCGCTGCAGTCCCTGGGAAGGGCTCACGCTGGAGAAAAAAGAGTCAGGAGGAAGGATCGGAGGAGGTGAGCTGCAGAGTGGCCACAGCACCTTGTTCTCTGTCCCTTGTGCCCTTCATGGGAGAGAAGGTAGAGGAGTCAGGACTGAAGAGTGAAGCTGAGCCTGGAAATGGGGTGGAGAAATATGGTTTTATATCTCCGATGTTTAATGTCTGTCTTTTGTTTACCACTACATGTAAATATTTATTTTAATTAGTAATAAATTCATTTTCCCCAAATTGAGTCCATTTGTTGCAGTAAGGAATCTTCCTTTCTTTATTTTTACTCACTTTAAAGTATTTCATCCAGTCTTCCTGCTGAGGACAGAGAAGGGAGTGAGCAACCAGGTAGGAGCTCAGCTTTTAGCCAAGCTATGGTGGCTTTTAGCCACCATATTTTCCTTCCTTGAATTAGCTGTAGTTCCTTTCAGATACCACAGATTTGTCGTTAATATTACTACTAAAAATTATTTATACTGTAATAATTAAGCTGGTGCAGTATGAGTTCTGTTGGAAACGTGAGTCAACTACCAACATAAAATGAAAGATGAGGGTCATAAATAGTTAATTATTATTTAGCTTTGCAGACCACATAGCTTTCTTTTCCACTTATGACTTATTTACAGTTGTCCAGGTAAAATGCAAGTTGATTTGTACACTGGATATAAAATCTCCATTATGAACTTTGATTTAGTTAGGACTGAGAGCACTTGAGTTAGGTGTTTTACAGTGTTCACAGTAATATATTTTCTTGTCTACTATGCAAACAAAAAAGATGTTTAAAGTCATAGTGAATTATGTCCAAAACAACTAAGAGAATAGTTTTTGCGTGATCACAGCTTTTGAAGCAAAAGGTTCAAATGTCAGAAGAAATTAAAGATTACATTTGATTGAAGAAGGACAAGGAGAGGGGCTGGAGCTAAAATTTCTGCAAGGTCAAGGAAAGTGGAATCTGACATCTGAATAGAAAAAAAAAAAAAGGTTGCAAATGGATGTACTACTGTCCTCAAAGCCCTGACAAACCACTATCTGAGAATGGACGAGTCTTTCTGGAGTGATCAAGAGAGTAAAGCAGTTTCTATGACTTTTGTAATCCCAGACCTTTATTGTTTAACACATAGAACAAGTTAAGCATGCGTGAGAAAGGAAAAAAAGTGGTTAATTTGATTAATTCAATTTGCCTCAGTATATGAAACCATCTTGCAGCTCAACATTATTTAAATAAATAGAACAGCATTTGGTGCTGTAGAAATGCAATTCAATCTTATTGGAACTTACACTGATAACAGCCACGTACAATGTACTATCAATCTTACTTTCTCCTTTGTCTCATTATATTATAACTGGCAAAAAGAGTTATGAGTTCCCGTAATACAAAAGAATGTGATATTCCATCAGTTGATATCACAAAACTATCCTTTTCTTAAATGGTGAGAGAGTAAATAAAGAATAGCAGCCAGAAGCAATTATGTAAAACTCTGAGCAGTATTCTCTAGAGAGAAAGATATGTACATTTTCCTGTCTAGTTCCATTACGTGTATTCATTTCAAAACTAGACGCTTCCCAATACAAACAGAGCAAATTCAACTTTACTTAAACAACATTCCCTTCTAACACTTCATGTGCCAAGTGAGAAACACAACACAACACTTGATCAAATTAAACATCTCTTTTAAGGACAATGTAAATGTTACTAATTTACTTTCAGAAATGGGAGTTTTTCTGATTCGCCGCATGACTGCATTTGGATGTTGCAAAGAATAAGCTGTTTGCTTCAACCTTAAATCTTGTTTGTGTACAAAAAGATTTTGTCAAACTCCTGAATGTCAAATAATACATTGTAAATACAGCCTTTGTTAGGTGCTTTCACAAAGATTTATGCAGCCTTCAATAAAAAGGGAAAAGATAGGACTAGGTGAATCTGTCATATGTGCCTTTGCTGAGATGGAACGATATGGCCATTTTATTCAACTTAGGGAATCAACTGGACAAATGCCCTCAACAAAAATCTCTGCAAGATATGCATATACAAATACACATGCACTTTTCACCTAACTGCTACGCTTGAGTGGTGGTTGCATCCCTGCTTGATTGAAAATGAACTACATGATGTGATTACTGACCACTGTAAAGAAGGCATTGAATGAATGAAGGAGGACTTAAATAAAGCATTAGAATTTTTATATGCATATATTTGGAAGTTTATGATTTGATAAACAGGAAGAACCTTGGAGGAATTATCAATGAGAAGGTGAACTTGTGAGGAACAGGGGAGAGAGGCAGTATGACAAGATGATGCTAGAGACAAAGGTGCCAGGTCATTCACTTAGAGCTTTATAGAGTTTGTCTGTTATAAATTAGGATTTTCCACTGCAATCCAAGGAAGGGAAAGACCAGGAGTGTTAAGTAACCAAAATGGGTGAATATGAATCATGGGTACATTATGGAACTGAAAATTTTTATTGATCCTGATCCTGAAGTATGTCAAGTATACAGGTATCTGCAGGGGAATTAATGTGAAAAAAAATACAAGGTATTGCTATGACCCTAAAATGGACACCAAACAATTTTGATAAACTGGGTTCAAGAAGATGAATTTAAACAGAAGGGGAGGAAGAGAAAATAGCTCTCAGCATGATGAGAATAGAGGATTTTGTCCGTGGAATGAAATGAAATGAAGAAAATTCAATTTATTCATCTTGGCACAATACAATGAAGAGGGAATACGCCTCTGCCTAAACACAGCAGAATATAGCTACTGGAAAGGACAGAAAATATTCAAATCCAAGAACCTACTGGCATGGAAAGAACAGTTGTAGCGCAGTCTGCCTGTATGAGTGTCAGAAGTAGCAGAGCAGTCTAGCTCAAACATGGATATGGTTTTCTTTAGAACAAAAGAAAGGACAAAACCCTGTGATCTGATTCTAGTTTCAAATACTTCCAAAATTCCTATAATTCACATTAAGAATAAACTAAATAGTGTTGTGCTGAAGTCTGTATCAATTAAAAATATGTAAAGGAACTGACAGGGTACTCAACCTGATGGTTTGCAAAGAAAGGGGAATATTTGTTTTGTTATCTAAATCGTGTAATAGCCAAAGAATAAACAGAGACATGCTGTGAAAGTAGGATATTAACCCTTCAGGCAAAAAGGCTGCACGGACAAATCGGTCAAAGAAATGGAAGAACCTAACAGCATCTGCAGAGTCAGGCCAAGACTGTGATTAACAGCCTAAGTCTGTGGAGTATAAGAATATTTACATGGACCTTTCTCTTCCATGCTGTTGTGTGTTTTCCATACTGGAAAGTAAGGCTACTCAGACCCTTAGATAAAGACAGAAGCATTTTTTTCTGACTCTGAATATTTGGCCAAATTAAGTGCTAATACATCATAATGACACAACTAGAACATAGCTCTACCAATATTTTGTTACATCAAGACCATCACTTCTTGACCCTGATAGCACCTGTTTCATAAATTAAACATCAGGGAAAGCCCTGGACAACATCCAAACCAATAGTGAAATGCAATGTGACACTAATAACCACAAACACATAATCCATTATATTATCCCATGATCCTTCTTTCAAGAAATGCCTGACTAGCTAGAAAATGCAGTACTTTAACAACTAGACCAAAGAATATATACAAGTGCCAAAATATTTAATAGATGGCTTCAGCTTTGTTCAGTTTGTAACAGTATTTGGCAAGTACAAGCAATAAAACAATGGATTAGATCCTTGTCTTTAATATTCATCTGCTGCTGTTTAAGCAGGAAATTCATAAATGTATCTGGTATAGTTGCATCCAAATCCCTATCTGAGATAGTGTGCTATTTTAGCAGATCTTTTAGACAAATAGATGCTGCATAAGTGTATTAATCTCCAACAGAAACAGCTGATCTGAGTAACTGAAAGATAGTAGTGTTGTGTGATACTGTAGAGTGATGAGCTTAGTGGGATTTGAAATGTATGTGGTTTATTATGAACATGCATTATTATTTCAGCAAAGAGTAAGCTGCATCCCATGATAAAATACCAAAAGAAACATCAATGATGTGAATAGAGGAAAGCTTGCTCTACGGATATACATAAATTTAGGCAATTTTTGGCACTTCTCAAGAGCACCATTGAAGTTACAGGCTTGAATTTCTCCATCTCACCAAACATATCTCTGAACTGAAGTAATTTGTTCACCAACAGTATTGATATTCTGGGGTTTTTTTACAATAAAGGTCTGCCCTCCAGACTCAAGCAAAAGCAGTTGATTTAAACACCTCTCTATGGGCATGACAAGAGACAAAGACAGAGAGAGACTGCAGCATGTTCCCATGTGTCAGGTGAGCTTTCTCTTATTCTAGTCAGCTTGCGTCTGGATTAGAAGGGTATCTTCTTAAAACAGCACATCTCTTTGGTCACAGCATGACACAAAGGTGTTTCTGAGCTTCAAAAACAAAGTGATTTAAATAGCAAGCTAGCAGAAGGGACTTCAGCAAGGCAGCACCCGCCTCCTTCCCTGAGTACTTTGCTGAAAGGTATGTATTTTTTAAAGAAGGTAAAACTGAAAGGGATTTTATACCCGATAAAAGCTGCTAAATGCAGTAGCCCAACAGGTGGGAGGCTGCCAGTTCCATGTTCCCAGGTCCCCACAGACATGCATTCCCAGATACACTCTCACAGCCACAACCACCCATGTCACATGTGCATATAAATATACATATACATATACATGCACAGAAATCAGCACTGCTGTGAAACACAGCATCCAGTCAACCACAAACAGCACAAATGATCTCATCCTGTTCTGCTCTCAGGATGGTCAAAATGAAGCCTCTTAGTGGAAAATATACACATGTATAGCATATAGGTCCCTCCAGTACCTGGTCTGTCCAATAAATACATCCTCTGATGGCATTTGGCTGTGCAAACTCTAGAGCCCACACCCCAGTCCAGCTCCTCATACTCAGACCTCCTCTCTGACAAGGTTATTAGAACATGAAGCTTCCCTTGCATATGTGTGGATGGACCTTTTATAACAACTCGGCAATACTTTGGTTTTGGCATTTTTTTTCTTGTCTGCCCTGGGCATCCTTCTACTGGTCCTGGGCTGATAAAGCATAGCACATTGCAGAGCTGTGTGGTTGCCTCTTAACTAAATAAATTGATGATGAGTGTCTTCCCAGCTCTAGGATTTTCATGGGTTTAGACTGATCCTAGGGTCAGTCCTTAATGAATAAATCTAGACTGTCTAGCTGAAGGCAAAAAGTAAATTCACCAGCTATTAGTTCTTTACACTGCCTCTGTAAGGCTTAATAACCCTCTCATTATTTCTTTTTTTAGTTTTTCTTGAACAAACTCCTTTGATTTAATACTAATCAGCCAAGTAGTACAATATTGCACACTTTAAAGCAAGGCACACAAAGCATCTCCAAGCTCATTATTGCCCTCTTTCCCCAATAAACATTGCCTTCTTGAAGTCAGATTGTGAAAGAATAAAAGAGCATTTTGGTTTCTAAATATAAAATACCTTGGTTTTTTGGGGTTTTTTTTGGTTTTGGGTTTGTTTATTTTTTTTAGTTTGTTGTTTTTGGATGGGGTTTTCTTGTCTTTTGTTGTTGTTGTTTGGTTTGTTTTTCGGGTTTTTTTAATTATTGTCTTATTTTTAATAAACTAGGAAATTCAAAAAGCACTGCACTTTATTCATATCCAAGCCAAGCGAATTCTCCCTTTGCCAATGATGGGGTTTTAATCTTCTAATTAAGCCAACTCTCCTGTAAGGGATAATCTTTATACCCACTGCAAGGATAACCAGAGTTCGTATAAAATTTGTTAAGAAAGGTATTGTTCCATGCCTTTCTCCTTTACATTTATTTAAGTGGCATTAGCCACTAAAGTTTATTTACCTTTTTCTGCTTCAGCTCTTGTTTCTTGAAGATTTTCTCAAAGAAAATCTGCCAATAGATGACTAAACATTTATTTGGAAAATAGCAACAGGATAGAATTGCAGTCTCCACAACAAGTCTTGAAGATCCAATCCAAGACTGAACTGAGGTATAAGGAGGAAGACATGCCTTGAGGGAAGGAGTAACAGCAACACCACAGGACTTCTCCTCCGTATGTTAAGCTAGTCCACAAGGTAACAGTAGTCATATACTCCAAATATCAGATACAGTCTCACAGCAGCCTCACTCTAACCTGCAGACAGTATCACTACTGCTAAGAGAATGCATGTTTACAGAATCGACACTAATTTTTTTCCCATTATTTAAGGCACAAGCATGAAGCTGATGCAACCAGCTTTGTGAAAATCTTTGGGGAAAAGATAACAAATTATTCCTTACTTGAAACTTTATGTGAATGATTCCAGAATCGTAGGAGGATTTGGATTGGAGGGGACTGGTGGGGTTCATCTGATTCAAACCGCCGCTCAAATCAGGGCCAAGTTTTAATTTCCTGTGTTGAAGGGTATTTGAAAACATATGATTTTCCTTCTGGAGGGATAATTTCATTTTCTATCTTATTACTTACATAATGTCATTTATTACTACCAATGAAATCTATGTTTTTCTATTAAATACTTTAATGAGGAATACTGTATAATCTCTTAAAATAAAAAGGGAATTGTGTTTAGCAGGTGAAGAGGAATTTTATTCCGTGGTAAGAATCTGGATTTTTGGAAAGCAAACTTCCAGATCTTTAAAGTGTTACTCAGAGGACTCTCTGGGAAACTGTTCTTAGGGACAAGGGAGCAGAAGAGAGCTAGCAGATCTTTAAGGACTCCTTCCGCAGAACACAACAGCTAGGGATGTCCAGGCACAAGAAATGGAGAAAAGAAGGCAAGACACTGGCATGGGAGGATGAGGCCTGCTGGTCAAACTAAAGGGCAAGAAGTAAAAGCATAGGCAGTGAAAGCAAGAATAGGTATTTGGGGAGGACTGTAGGGATGCAGTCTGTTTGTGTAGAGATGAAGTGAGGAAGGCCAAGACACAACTGGAGCTGAACTTGGCAAAGGTAAGAAAACAAAACAAAAAGGGCTTCTAAAGTAATATTGGCCAGAAAAAGAAGGTCAAGGGAGGCATATTCCCTGTGATAAAGAAGGCTGGCAAGTTGGTAGCTACAGATGAGAAGACTCAAAGACTTCTGAGTTGAGTACTCAAGATTTTTGCCTCATTCTTTAAGAGCAGCCTCTCTTTCCACACCTCTTTAGTGAGTAGACTACAAGATGACGATTGGAAGAGCAAAGTGCTTAACTGCTGCAGCAGTAAAGCAGACAGGATTCAGTTTCTTCATGCAGGAAAGCCAAATCTTTATTCACAAAGCTCACATTTATAGGAAAAATCAGAAGGCACTGTGTTAGACCTAACTGGCTAACAATACACTGACACTCCATTTATTGGTTGGTAAATGGCCAGGATGTATGTCTGTCAAATCTCTCTATTTTTGGTTACTTTACGTATTTTGTTCATTGATTTCCATGGGACAGATTTCTTGTTACAGGTGCAAACGGTTCTCTTAACAGAATAGCTTGTTGTACTAACTGCTTTCATTCCTGTGATTTTTCACATGGGAAGTCACATGCTGACTGCTAGGTTAGCTAGAGTAGCAGGGCCTAAACCATATTTTATAAGGTGTTTATTTTATAATATCTCTACATGTATGCAACACTTAACTCTGAAGGAGTATCACAGAATTATTTAGGTTGGAAGAGGCTTCTGAGATAATCTATTTCAATCCTTGGACTGATCACCACCTTCTCAGTTTGACAATGTCATTAATTGCCATGTCCTGTCATTTCTTGAACACTTCCAGTGATGGTGACTCACCACCAATCTGGGCAGTCCATTCCAGTGTTTAACAACCTTTTCCATGAAGAAATTTCTCCTTTTGTCCAGCCTGAATCTCCTCTAATGCAGCTTGAAGCTATGTCATCCTGTCCTGTCACTAATTGGCTGGGAGAAGAGACTGATCCCCACCTTGTTACAACATTCTGTCAGGTAGTTGTAGAGAGTGATAAGATCCCTAAGCCTGCTTTTCTCCAAGATGAGCAACACTAGCTGCCTCAGACATTCCTCATAGGACTTTCCCTTTAGACCCCTCCCCAGCTTTGGTGCCCTTCTCTGGACATGCTCCAGCACTTCAATGTTTCTCTTGTAGTGAGGGGTCCAGAACTGGGTGCTGGATTTGAGGTGTGACCTCACCAGTGCCGAGTACAGGGGGAAAATCACTGCCCTGATCCTGTGGCCACACTATTGCTGATACGGGCCAGGATGCCCTTGGCCTTCTTGGCTACCTGGGCACACTGCTGGCTCTCATTCATCTGGCCATCAACCAACACCCCCAGGTCCTTTTTAACAGGCCACCTTTCCAGCCACTCTGCCCCTAGCCTGTAGCACTGTGTGGGATTGTTGTGACCCAAGGGTAGGACCTGGCATTTTGGCTTGTGGCACCTCATACAACTGGCCTCAGCCCAGTAATCCAGCCTGTCCATATCCCTTTGTAGATCCTTCCTACCTTCTGGCAGATCCACACCCCCGCCCAACATCATGTCTGCAAATGTACTGAAGGTGCACTCAGTCTCTCCATCCAGATCATCAATAGAGAGATTTAACAAGACTGGCCCCAATACTGAGCCCTGGGAAGCCCACTAGGGATCAGCTGCCAGCTGGATGCAACTCCACCCACCACCACTGTCTGGGCCTGGCCACCCAGCCAGTATTTACACCAGTGAACAGTGCGTGGGTCCGAGCCATGGGCTGCCAGCTTTTCCAGAGAATCCTGTGAGAGACAATGTCAAGGACTTTGCTGAAGTCCAGGAAGGCAACATCCACGGCCTTTCTCCTATGCACTAGTTGGGTCACTTGGTCATAAAAGGAGATGAGGCTGGTCAAGCAGGACCTGACTGTAATGAACCCATGCTGGCTGGGTCTGATCCCTTGGTTGTCCTGCATGTGCTGTGTGACACCAGTCAGGAGGATCTGTTACACAACTTTGCCAGTCACCAAGGTCGAGCTGACAGACTGACAGGCTCCCCAGATCCTCGTCCCAGCTTGTCTTGTGGATGGGCATTGCATTAGCCGACCTCTGGTCATCTGGGACCTCCTCATCAGCCAGGAACAACAATAATTCACAATAAAACTAATATGTAAAGTGAATTAAAGAGAAGCCTTTCTCAGTACAGAAAATATCAATTTCTCTGAAGTTTTCTGTTCAGGGGGACTTAATAATCAGAAATGACAATCCAGAATATTTATCCTTTAGAAACATTTAAATTTTTTAATTTAGCCCTTGAAGTAGATTTGTATGAATTAAGTTTTCTATCTACATTAAGTTAATTATTTAAACAATAAGCATACAATAGTGCTGCAGTGACAATTTGACAATAATATCCCTGAGCAAGTTCTAAGTCATGTTGACATACTCCTCTGTGAACAGACAGATCTGTCCACAGGCTTGTCTGGGTTGGCTACTTAAAAGCCAGCTCCAAACACTAAATCAATATAGGGTTATAAACTGAAGCCCACCCCTTGCGCCTCAGTAACAGACACAGTGACAGAGTGTCCTGTCTGAAAAGTTAAATGACTGTGAGACACACATAGAGGTGTTGTACAGATGTTGCATATTTTTATGAAGATTCATACATTATCTGAGAAGTTGTCCCAAATGCTAAGAGTGAGAAGAGTTAGTATAAATTATCCCATCATGACCCAGGAATATCTGTTTCTGTTGAAATCTCCTTAAAATTAAAGACTTTTTTTTTTTAAATTACTAAAAAGAACATATTTGCAAGTGAGTTCAGGTTGCAAACAAAACTGTGTATCTGTATGAAAGTACTATCAATTTCATATCAGTTTCGAAAGTTCGGTATGAAATATGTCTCCCTGAGATCATAAGAAGATTAAATTAGGATATTTGATTAAAGATGCCTAAATTTCTACAAATAACCAAAATTTTTTGAACTTTGCATATTCTGGAATAAGCAGAATAATTTTATAAAAATCTTAAGATAAAATAATAACTTTTTCAATATGAAAAATATTAAAATTATTCAAGTTCTGTAAATATTAAAATCTTCAAGTAGTACTGATTATTTACATAATATACATCTAAGCCAAAGCTAAAAGAAAAAATAGAATATTTTGCTTTTTTTTGCCTTGGGATTTTTTTGGCTCTTTGGTAGCACTCTTCCCCATCATCCAGATCATTAACAAAGATGTATTTTCTGACATGCCTCATTGAACAAGAATGAACCCTGTATTGAGTCCTGTGGTAAACTGCTATTTCTTGACCTCCAACTAGACTTTGTGCACTGATCACCACCCCATGAACCCAGCTGTTAAACAGTTCACAATCCACCTCACTCTTTGTCTGCTCATCCTGCCCATACTTCATCATTCTCCTTTATCAAGGTTTTATGGGAGACAGTCTCCAATGCCTTACTGAAGCCCAGGTAAAAAATACTCACTTCTCTCCCATTATCTACCAAACCAGTGTTTCATCATAGAGGTCTACCAATTTGATTGAGCATGGCTTCTCCTTGATGAATCTATGCTGACTACTCCCAGTAAATTTATTGTTCTTCATATGCCCAGAAATGTTTTTTAGGATTAGCTTCTTCATCATTCCCTCAGGAATTAACGTTATTTTATCTACTTAGTTAATTTAGATATTTCTAAAAGTATGTTTATTTTATGTAGAAATGGGGAGTGTGTGTGTGTGGGTGGGTGGGTGTGTGTGTAATTTTTTGAATACTTTGTTGTTATTATTTGAATATCATTATTATATATTTTCTTCACAAGTAGCCATGTAATTAATAAAAACATGTATCATTTTTATACATTATATATATGACTGGAACCCCACTCCTCTCACAGAGTTTTCTTTATGTACAATTGCTGAAAAAAAAACCCCAATCATTGGAGCATTATTTATGGTACAAAGTAGAAAAATAAGTGGTTGCATATCAGACTTGCCTAAAACAGAATGCATGTGAAAGTGAATATAAATCAGATCCTTATCTTTCTTGATATATCTTGGAGGGAGAATGTGAAACATCTGAAATTGCAGGGATTTGTCTGACAGGGTTTATTATCTGCACCTCTAATGTGCCAGACAAAAAATGCATACAGGAAGCCCTCCACTGTCCAGCCGGTCCCTAAGACGCTATGCACAGCATCCATCACGTCCTTTGCTGGCAACTTGAATTAATCTTATCTGCTGCTTCCTCACACCTCTGCTATGGCCAGTGTCAAAAACAGCACCTGCAGTAAGTGTCTCCAGTTGTCATCTCTACACAAAATCATCATGGCAAGGGCAGAGGGGAAAGCTGCAGGCTGCATGAATTTTTCAGCCTCTCTAAAACACTTAAACACTTGCTATTGTGTCAGTTCATGAATAGGTCATACCTGTGTGTCACTGGACTGTTGCCATGGGCACTGCTGCAAGTAATGCTATGACAGGTAGATAATCAGACCTTGAACCTTGTCCACAGGCTCACTCTAGCAAGAGTGTAGAGGTAGTCCTTGTTCTGTCTTTGGCCTGGCCCTAGGGGATTAGTGACTCTAAGGAAACTGTTTTAAGAACTGCAGCTTATGAGGGTGGAAAGTCATCCCAGGTTTATGTTTTTATAAAGTTACCTTTATAGCTTAACTCTTCTAAAGAGTGTGAAAGTTTGGGCTAAGTACAGTTGGAGACCAGTCCTTAAGGCCAGAAAAGAAAAAATAAATCAGCAAACCAATCATGAATCATTCTGTACTGTAAAGCTTCTTTTGAACAAGGCTCTGATCAGGAAACATAAGAAAGAACTGCATGGTATTAATATTCTCTCTCTCAGAATATAGCAGTAATCAGTTACAAATCAATTCCTTCGAAAAAATCATAATTCACTAACATCTCAAGCTAATAAACTACAAAGGCTGTCACTATACCTTTAAGGAATATTAAATATATTTTTCAGGAGATTTTCCAGTACTGAATCTGAACCTATGCATAAGGACTTTCACTCACAGAGATTAAAAAATACCCAGGATTACTTAATTATACTGTATAGTAAAAATGAGTGAAGTCTTGTATTTCTTCTAACCTCAGACAGAGCTGTTGGGCACAAAGGTTTCTGGCTGCAGTACAAGAAAGTTCTTACCTCCACGGGGTGAGAAATCATGTTTCAAATTCACTGATGCAAAGAGAGGTTCAGATAAAACTTAACACCCATAATAGCAACCAGGACAGAGACCAAACCTGATATTTTAAATCCATGTTAATGCAGACATGGTAAATCTTTCTTATGCAACAGTTCCTTTCCTAAACACAACAAATTGATATTTGGTTGCTCATCTGGTCTAGTCATAACTCTGTTCCATTATAGCACTTTTTTTGAAATAAAATATTGTCTAGCCTTGCATCTGGCAATTGGTAAATAAAGCAGAAATTAATGGAATATACATTTCAGGACGTCTTTGAGCCCATTAGAAGCACACCAGTTGCCATAGTCCTGCTTTGCTACTAGAATCTCTGTCATTCTCTACTTGCTTCAAATACTCTGTGAAGTCTGTATTCTCATAGGTCTGAAAAACTGCTGTATTCAAAGTTATCTCCATCTCCTTTTTTTTTTATATTTTTGGTTCATGAACATAGGATCATGAATCACAGAATCATAGAATGGCTTGGGAATGATTACTAAAGTGCCCTTCTTCAAGACAATAATTTTTTTTTTTTTACCACAGAGCATGCAAAACCACTTAGTAGTGGTTAGGTTGACAACACAATATATTTGTTTTTTATCAGGCAGACTAATGTCTCTTTGGACTGATATGTCAATTTTTATTCAGGGTTCATCCATTTTCCCCTACAAAGTAAGAGAATTGTAGTCTCGCTGGCCTTTGAAACGAGAATTTTCTGATTCATAAGAATAAAACCTGATAAATTGTCTTTAATGTCCACCCGCCTGTGAGTCACTAGTTACGTTTTTCAGCAAAAGGAAGAGAAAGCAGACGCAAAGAAAGTTCATTGTTCTGGAGAAATCAACCAATATTTTCGTAGTTCAGTGATTCTGGCATATGCAAACCTCTCTGTATTTGTAGAATAACCTGCTAATCTGTTGCTGGCAGTCCATATGAAACATACAGATTCTTCACTAAAATTATCTGTGGATTTCCAACTCTTGAGTAATTTTTTAAGTCCATGCTAGCATGCTAATACACAGGAAAATAAGAAGTTGTAGAAGAAACTGGCCTGCGTATTTTGCCTTTGTGACAGTTTCCTGACAACTTTTCTGATTGCAAAGCAGAATATTGTATCAATTCATAAGCACATAGCAACAGAGTTTCTGAAATTAAAAATTCAACCTATTTCTCTCTTTTCTTACATGCCTTTAGCGTTTTGTGAGAGAAACATGCGAACATGGCGTATAACCTGATATTTATCCCATGTAAGCAAAAAGTTTCTAAAATTTCCGGTGACAGTGTAAATCCATTCAAAATGTAAGTTTTCATAGAACTTCTTGCTGGCATCAAACATTCTTAAAACAGTCATGCAATTACTGTTTTCTTAAAAGAGTAATGCAATTACATTCTTAAAACAGTCATGCAATTACTGTTTTCTGTCATGTAGTGGCAAAACCCCAAATCTTTTTGAATCAATCTAGTGGGATTGATCTTTGCTTTGAAATAATTGTAAGGCAATATAAGCTAGGTGTTTTATTTCACTTCTGACTAAAGTATATATGAAATATTTTAGATTTATTTCACTATATCAGGAAAGAATACCTACATGCTATACTAACCCCATCAGTAATTCATTTATTTACATATCTGTCTAATTGCTAAGAATATTTGGACATCATTACTCTCTTGCTGATCCCTTTGTGCTGTACCTTATAACAAAGTTGCTAACAACTAATGCACTGAGTGGACACAAGTAGCTACAATCAGATGAACTCTGATAGTGCACTGCCATCCATTGTCCAGTGAAACATTTTAGACTAAAACCACACAAAACTCCTGAGAATTATTATCAAGGCACAACTCAATATCTGTTATGGTGGTCCCAAATCCCTTGATTCTAATATATATGGTGTGACTACTTTAAAAGCTTGCAGAAAGGAGGATAGAGTAGAAAAAAAGACTAGACTGAAAATAGTGAGACATGAACTCTTAACTTCTTTTACTGACCTCTTGTTTAAGTCTGATGAGTCACTTGATGTATTTAACATCCCTTTCTGAAGCAGTGAAAGTCTTTATTTTGAAGGCTTATGGTAACCTTCCATAAAGAAACTAAGTGAGGTGCTTGCATAATCAGATGGTTTAAACTGTCTGGAGAATAATGGGACAACAGTTTTAGGGGGAAGAAAAGGTCAGTGTTGTAGTTATTTGCAGCACACAAAAGTACCTGTTAAAGTCACTGATCACAACACAGGTCAGAGTGATTAAACAAAGGAAGATTTGCAACCTGACTGGCATTCAGCTGTCTTTCCTTGCCTAATTTCTCTTTTTCTCACTGGGCATACTGCATTTCTCCTTCTGGGAGATCAATGCAAGCTCACACAGATCATTAGCCCAGATGAAAAATAGTTTGACAAGCAATGAAATACTTCCAGTGATATGACAATGGCCTATTTGTGCGTGCTGAGCCTGAAAATATACAGGCAGGACAGAAGTGGGAAGGAAAATGATTCAGCCGGTGATGCTCACAGCTTGCAGAAA
The DNA here is from genome assembly GCA_013400635.1 of Hypocryptadius cinnamomeus. Lineage (NCBI taxonomy): Eukaryota > Metazoa > Chordata > Aves > Passeriformes > Zosteropidae > Hypocryptadius > Hypocryptadius cinnamomeus. The sequence goes on along the minus strand of VYZP01016249.1, from coordinate 32,660 downwards.
GTTGTCAACTTGATCCATATAGCATGTCTGAGCTCTGTGAGTAAGCATCATGCAAGCAGTGATAATCCTTCACTTAACAGTTGGATGACTCACAGAGGAGAATTTTTCAATAGATTCTTCTCTGACAGTTACTAATTTGCTTGCTGCACTTCTCTGGCACAAAGGTTTTAAGTCAACTCTGCAGCTCTTAAAGGGCACATTAAATGAACAAGAGCAGACAACTCTGCATCTATTGGTGGTGCCAGTATCACAGTATGGAATGAGTAGTTGCTGTAGCATAGCTTTGAGACCAACATATTTCCAAACTGTAATGTGTATGGAAGAGATATATAATGGTAGACATTGACTTTCAGGAGCAGATCCCAAACTATTGAAAAGCACAGTTAGACAATATGGTTAGACATGCCTATAGAAAACAGAATTCTTCCATTCTCTTGGACTTGTGATTTCAGAAAAAAAGTCTTATTTTTTTCCAGCAAAGAAAGTGGATTCTGAGATTGAAAGATTAAAAGGAACTCAATTCTGGGTTGTTTTATAGAAATATTCTACTCTAATTAAGGAGAAGATTTTCCTACCATATACTGCATATGCATGTTGTTTGAGATAGCTGGGGATATTGATTATGCTCTATATTATATATAAAAGAATTTCTGATATGTAGGTTCACATTAAGGTATCAGACTTTGCTAATATCTACAAAATGTTATAAAAGAGAAATACTTATTGAACATGATTTTATCTATATGGTCAATGAAGGCACATTAATTTATCCATGAATACAGAGAAAAATCTGAAAGCAGAGCCACTGATCATCTATATGGACCTGCAAAATATTTTGTTTCTAAGACAAATGTTTTGTAAAAAGGCTACAGTGGGAAACTGGTAAGACAAACCAGTTCTAGAAATAGCATCAGCCAGAGTCTTTATAGTAACGTAATAATGGTGAAATAGGAGGAATGTAGCAGGTATTTAAGCACACAGTCTACAAGAATAATTTTGTTTTACTAGGGGCATCTTCATAGTTTGTTTTTTTGTATTTATCTCAGATATGTTTCCTTATTTCACTAAGCTGTTACAAATTGTGGCTCACTATTGTTCTATATGGCCCTTAATAACAAATATAGGATATGATGACATCTGGCAGACACCTTATCTATGGAAGTTGCATATGCTGCCTCAGAAACCAATGGAAAAAAATGGGCTCTGCCAGGAGACAAATTTTCCTTTAATAACACAAAACGAAGCCCCTTCTCCCAGGGGTTCTTGCTACTGCTAGCGGCTTCAGAATATTAAAGGTACATAGGAATTAGATGTAGCAAATCAGAACTCCACTGCATAACTATTGAACCCATTGCACTCTGCCTTCGAAAAACTCCCAAACCAGGTTCATTTAATCTCTCAAGCTGAACAGAAACATACTTAATAATATCAGTATTATGACCAAATATATGATGTTGGGATGCCTGCTGAACAGGGTACTCTTGTTGACAAACCAGATCTAAAACTGTTGCTTTACTGCTTCTATTGTGCGTAACTTTTTAAATTTTTAATTTTTTTTCCTCTCCTCACCAAGCATTCAGAAAACAAACAGTAAGAGTTAAAAAACAAGCAATGGCCATTTCAGGAACTCATGATGTTTATCATTCTGCTCTTACTGCGTATAGTTAGAAGGACTCTCCCCAGTCATTAAAGAATGCAAGAGTTCCATTTCAAGATAAAATGTTGAGGAACTCGACTAGTAATTCCTTTCTTTTAAACATTTTTTCCTTTTCATGTACATTACCTTCATTTCTGTCAATGTGATAATTTTTACAGTTGTTATTCTATTTTCCACCTTTTAATTTTATTATTTAACATGTAGTACCAAGTCAAATATTTTACTCAGGCCCTTACACTGTCCTATAGCGTGTCTGTGAGGGTGGCCTCTTCTTGGGGCTGGGATGGCAGCTGAGGAGGGAGACTTCCTGGGATGAAGTTCCCTCACCCCGCCCCTCCAGCTGTCTGGGTGTTTTACTGCTGGACATCCATGAATGATCCTTTGACTCTGAGGGTGAACCCATCTCCTGGGTACCCATGGGTGAGAATCTCGTGTGTGTTTGCATGTGCAGTATGTCATCATTCTGGTCCATGCAATAACAATATCCCCCCCAGTGGGTACACCAAACCTATCACCTGTCAGATGTCTCTGGCATGTCATCATCACACTTGTTGTTAGTTTTGATTTTGTTTGCAAATTGAAGTTTGTCTGAGGCTTTGGTCTGCATATTGGCTCCCTGCTCATCACTGACAGCTTACCATGGGATCACAGCCTCCTTCAGGCACGTCCACCTGCTTTGGCATGAAGTCCCTCCCGGTTTGCAGGTGGGTCACTGTTCCCCCATTGTCCTCCCCAGATGGAAGGGGCCCAGCTGCCTCACCTCAGTCTGCTCCATGGGCTGCAGGGGGACCTCAGCTCTGGCACCAGGAGCACCTTCTCCCCTCCTTCCTCAGTGACCTGGGTGTGTGCAGGGATGTTTCTTTCACATATTCTCATTCAGCTCTCCAGCAGCAGCTGTGGAGTTTGGGTGGGGTTTTTTATAACTTCTTAAATGCATTATCCCAGAGGTCCTATCACTGTTGCTGGGCTTGGCCTCTGCCAGCGGTGAGTCCAGCTTGGAGCAAGCTGGCATTGGCTCTGCAGGACGTGGGGGAAGCTTCTGGCAGCTTCTTACAGAAGCCAACCCTGTATCTCCCCAACTACCATGAGGGAATTTTTATGTCAGACCAGTACAAGCTGAAATTCATTTTTCAGGGGGCAAAAAAAAATTTACTCTTTTTTTTTCTTAATGTCGTCGTTCTTTTAAAACTGAGCACTGATTACTATTTTCAGTTTCTTAAGCTTTATTGAATCCTCCTTAATCATTTTGCTAACTATAGAATGGTAAAGTCATTCAGTATAGGAAAGGAAACAAATACTGGGGCTCATGATAGGAATAAAATATTTATCATCCAAATGACAGCAAGAGCTATAATTTTTTCTCTCTTTTATTAGTCAGCCTGGCTCATTGATACTTCATGAGAAAATGTATTGCAGATAATACTACAGCATACAATCAGATACAAGGCTCCAGACAGCTATATCTGCTTAGAAATTAACTCAGATTAATGTGGCGATAATTGTAGGAGCTCAGTTACATGGTTTTGCTAATTAAGGATTGAGGGAAATGCCATAGAAGGGACAGTACATTTGTTAACAAGAATACACTAATGATTTGGCTGTTCCCATTGACCTCTGAAAAGGTTAAAATGCTAGAGCTTTTGGTGGTAAATGTGTCAAAAGGGTTATTCTTTATCTTGTCTAAAAGAAAGAAACTATATTTTATCTCACTTATAAATATGAGGAAAAAAGTAATTAATTATTCCATATATTTCCTAAAATTAATCATAATTTTTATGCATTGTAGTCCTTGTTCTTATATTTTGTTATCTAGATTAATAAACTAAAAAAGATAAATTCATTTTCTTGTGTGATTCCATCTTATGGGTCTCTTCATAATTTTTGAGCCTTCCTGAAACAATACAAATAAATTTAACAGGGAAGAAGCAGTCTTGCACCTATATTCAATAATGTGTCAGGTATATAATTTGCATATATCAATTAAAACTGTTGCATATAATGAGTGAGATCTCTATCAAATATAAATGCAAATGTAATATAAACTTAAAATGCATAATAAATTAAAATTTCTTCCTTAAAATTCTGAATTAAGGTCATAATTTGCCTAAAGTTCATTTAAGTAGCATATCCTTGATGTCCCTGTCTTATCTTGTCCACATGATCAAGTTACCAATTAAATTAAAGCTCAATTAAATCTCATTAGATTTAGCTAGCACAAGACTCCAAGTCATTAATGATTCTTAACACTCTTATAAACAGAGTAAGCCTTAAAGTAATGATTATTTGACTCTGAAAGTAGCTCACTTGTTTAGAGCATGGTGCTAATAATGCCAAGGTTGCTGGTTAAATCCCAGAACAGGCCATTCACTGAACAGTTGGGTTTGATGATCCTTGTAACTGAGAATATTCTGTGATTCTGACTATCATGACCTTGATTGCCCTACTGTGACTATTCCATCTGGCCAGTCTTTAGAATGGATATTTTGGTGAAATTTCTAGAACCATTTTGTGGCTGTGTAATGTACCTACTGGTCTTGTGATCAAACATTTTCTTTTACTGAAGTGTTTTGCAGTTTTTATTGGTCTATTAAAATCAATAGATTTGGCTCTACATCATTATTTTAATGAATAATGATGAAACAATCATAAAGTCTGTGAGCCATTCTGTCTATCAAATAAATTTGTTCATGTTTGTAGACCTCTTTAATAATGACCATGGCCTTTCAGAAGCAATATCCTGGAAAAAAGGAAGCACTATCCATACAATTTCCTAAGTACTGATCCTACTATAAAAATGTTGGAAATTTGACTTTGAAGAATGTGAAACATGAATGAATGCCATATTTTTATAGTTTTTCTGAAGTGGAAGGATGGTAAAATTAGGATAGTAAAGCAGAGAATCAGAAGACGCCATTTCTTTGCACAGATTACCAGCCATACAAGTAATGGGACTATTTAGATCTACTTTTCCAGTATATAAAACAGGGATTTCTGTTTCATTCAAAAGGTTATTTAAAATATCAACTCTCTGTGAACTTTAAAACATTTTCTTGATGAGTGTTACGTAAGTTTATGGAAGACATTATCTAAAAATTAAGATAGTTCAGACATCTGACATTTCAGAACGTGTGTTTGCATTCAGAAGCAAATGTTAGGTTATCTTTGAAGAAAAAAAAAATTTAGACCAAAAGGAAAAATAAGCCAGTGTGGGCAAAAGAAGACCTCATTTTCCAAGGTAAAAACCACAGAAAGATAGCAGGAAAAGTAAATTCTGCAAGAAAAAAGGAACTACACTTTTCATTATGAAGATGATTCCACTGCAAGTACAGAAAATTTCAGTCACTCTACTGAAATGAGTCTCATTTTACTTCAGAGTTTTGATTTGTTTTAAAGTAGAACACTTCACACTTTGGTAAAAAATACCCGTCAAAATGCATCTTCTTGCCATGATTGTCTACAGTGCATGCTATCCATTTTGTCAAAGCCAGCAGAAAAACTGTATCCTTATCCTGTATAATAGAAAACAATTTTTAAAAGAGCACTGAACTTTCTTGTTATATGTGACTTGCTCCTACCAAACCACTAATTGAGCCCCAGGCTCTAGAAAACTCGAATCTTGTGTTCTGGCCTCTATCTTGTATTGTAATCCCTCCTAGATGCACTGAGAAAACTGCTACAGTACTCTAAACTAAATGAGTTTATAATTGAAGATCATCTTTGATGATTTTTTCGTAGTGCCATAATGTTACTGCTACTTAAATATGGTGAAAGTTATATATTGATCAAATATAATTTTCTGACTGTATTCTCAACACTTCAGAAGTTTTCTGGTAGTAATCTTCTTAATCTCCTTTTACCAGAAAGACATCACCTGTGCAGATGAAAAGACCACATACTGTTTAGAGAAGAAACAACACAACTTTTCTGTTGTCTGCAGAAAAGGCCCAAGCAACAATCTCTGGGTTGTAAATAACAGAAGTAATGAAAAAGGCTGCCCTTCATCTAAATTTCAGGCATACAGAGACTGAAAATAAGCCATTCTGAGTATTGTCTCTGATGGATCTGTCTCTAGATATCACTTTCTAGGTACTAAAATCCTCCTTTTGAGTAAACTCAAAAAACATAGTGCACCAACAGACCAGAGATAAACTTAAAGCATTCTTCATAGTCCTTGGCTGTGAGGTCCATAGGTGAGAGAAGAGAGAGCCCATATTTCTTACTACTCCAAATAATTTCTTTGCATTCAGAGTATACAGTTCAGTTTATCACTATGTCATTAACTTCTAGAAGACAACACAGACAAGGAAAAGGTCATTCATTAACACAATATTATCTCATCTGATTCTATTCAGGTATTGAGCACATCAATGGTAAACAAGTTAAACTTACAGCCATTGGTCCTCCAGGCCTATAAGCATTGTACTTTTGTATACTTGACATTTTACAAAAGCAAATATTTGCATTCCTAATCATTCTCAGAAATACAGTATTTCAGTCAGGAAGTTATAATTTCTTGTTTATGCATGCTAATTATGTAAATATTATGTAATCTGATGTATAACTGCAAATTAAATAATTGCTTCAGAACTGGTTACCACAATAGATCCGCTGAAGCAAGGATCTTGAAATTATAAATTAAATTATTAGATATCTGTGAAGTAGCTTTAAAAACCTTATTTGTTTATGGAAATTGATAAGAAATTATGCTCAAGCAGCAGGACAGAAAATGAAACAAAATGAAAGGCAGGCAAGAACACGAAGCAGCAAAAGAGTTTCTTTTACTATCAGGCTTATATTTTGTATTCTGCAGCTACCAAACAACTATCATGCTCTAGTGAGATCCAATTACAATTTAATAACTGGAAATATGTTCAATTACTTATATTTACTTTTGCCCCGGTCTACATGATACTTGGGAGCAAAATGACTGCAAAACCTAGAAGGTAATATTGCACAGGTTAAAAACACTGCACTGTGATAACTTGCCTTTTTAAATTCTGAGTTTGGTAAGGGACTTTTAAAAAAAATCAGAATGAGTCATGATGTTTAATAGCTTCTTTTCTTATTTTCGCTAGTATTTTGATCTCTTGCTTATATCAAGATTTTGGCTAATATCAGGATCTGCTTGAAAAAGGTCAATCCAGTGGATAATGTCAGGGAAAAACTATTCAGGATAATTCTTTTCTTATAAGGTTGCTTACTATTCACAATACCAGAAAGTATACTGCACATAATTTTTACTTTTCTTTAAATAGGAGTGCTCAAATATGTGGGCTACCAAGAGGCAAATTGCTAGCTAAAATCATGTGTCTTCCACTATAACTTTAGTCTAATCCTCATGTATTTTTTCAGTCTGTCACTAGATTGCCACATATTCTTCAGTGTATGTAATAAACCTCAAAAAGGAAACAAATTTATAGACTGAGGTATCCATAGAGACATATTTTTACAAAATTTGTGCATTTTGATTGAGGTATAATGATTGCTTGTTTCTACAGAATTATTTTCATTATGTAGCTCAACTGCTATTTTCCCAGCTTTTGTATATCCTAAACAAAATTTTTCCTCACAGCATTTAGTTTTCTTGATACAATCTGAAGGGAAGTAATTTGTCCAATTCTACCTTTTTTGACTAAACAGCGCTACCTGTTTTACTGATGTATAACAGAATAGTTCACAAGCTGAAAGTCTCATCTGTTCAAGAGGACAGAAAATAAGTTTTTGCACTGCCCATTTTTCTACAGTTGTCATTCGTATTTAATTTTCTTCTGTCCTTTGTAAATTTGTTCCTTTGGTCAATTTTTCATCGTACTTTTCCTTTCAGCTTTTGTTATGTTCCTTCCCTTTGTAAATTCCTACTGATGTTTTTCTTTTGCTATGGTATTATTTAACTTGACATAAAAGCATGATCATGTGGATTTGGTGCTCCCAGTCCTTCAAATCTTGAGCTGTTGTCCTGAATCTTTAGTTATATAAGGCAAACGTGGATTAGGCTTTTTTTTTCAACTCAGCAAGATTTTGATTCCTCTGTGTGTCACTCTGTAAGAAAAAGAGCATCTGTATGAACTAAAATTTTCATCCTGCAATGTTTGATGAGTGTGTCCCTCTTTGCTTCCCTGTATCTTTTTGGGATACAATTTAGCAATCATTGACAGTGGTTTTCTAGCTGTCCAATCACTTTTTATTATTGTCCTAATTATTTTGTCCACCAGAGAATAATATCTTGAGGAAGCTGATCAGGAATTTGACTGGGATTTAATTGAAGAATTCCTCGAGTAATACTTCCTCAGCATCTGCTCTGCTGACTCTTTGGTATTTGCCCCTGTGGCCTGAGAAGAGCTTATTATCCTCCCTGAAATTCATCTAGTGTGCATCCACCTCAGAACATCACAGTCTAGTCTCACCAGGATCTTGAATTCATGAGTACCTGCTTCTCTCGTTATCTGAGAGGACTTTGTTCAAAATGTCAACTTCATATCATTAACTGTACTTTAGAAGATTCTGATATTGACCTTCACTTATTTATTCTTAACAGTTCTTTGAGTGGATAGGAGGCATAATCAATCACTTAGAAATGACAATGTCAGTTACATGAAAATTTGAAAGAAGCAGGTAGTAGCTGATCATGTCTTTAATATCCATATTCACACTTATCTGTTCAGTTTAACTGTGATGTAGAAAAGCCAAGGTCAAAACAGGTTAACATATAAATATGTACTACATTAAGAGAAATTAAGACATGTTACTATCAATAATTATGCTTACATTTTCTTTCACCACATATCTTACATTGCAATAAAGATTTTGTGCTAAATTCTCACATTTTCTTTTTAAGAATTGTCCATTCAAAGTTGCATATTTCCCCAGTTATATTTAATCCGTATTCTTGGAAATTAAGTACCTTTTTTTTTCGCTAAAGAAAATAGATCATCCTGTTGATAACAATTCTTTGATGTTAAAGTGGTTTGGTTGCTTCTTTGTTTTGAACATTAAGTTATTAAATTGAATTCCGTGAACGAAATTTTGTTTGTTACTGCTCATGGAAAACAAGTGCTAAAATTTGTAAAGATTCACAAAGAATTCTTTGGCATTCCTAATCATCTAAGTAAGGTCTTTATAGGTAAATTTTAATTACTAATACTATTAGGAAATGTTAAAATGAGGTCATAATCAATTTTTAAATTAATTTAGACTTCTAATATATATTAGATTTTTATCAAAATTTTATCAAGCAATTAGATTTGGTATGTGTTTTAGGAAATTTGTCTGAAGAAAGATTCAGAAGAAAATGAAAGACTAGAAAATTTAGTTATATTCACTCCCTTTTCCCCAGGAGATAGTAAGAACATGAAACCATTGCTTGAATAAACAGTGTCTCCAATGTGGATATCAATATAAGAACTACTGTCTTGTATTAATCAAGCTAGTTAAAATTTATGCTGTTTATAGCCTTTGTTTATGCATTTTTATAGCCTTTCTGTTAAAATTTATTAGGTACTACAGACAAAAACCCACACCTCTCTTGAGAAATTGTGACAGCAGAAATACATTTCTGTCATATCCCTCTTTTAGCAACTAATTTTCTTTAAAGAAATATTTCTAAAGGGCATAGAACTCTCAAGAAAAAGTATACACTCTACCTCCAGACGGAACTGAGTCTCAATAAATATAATTTAACATCACAGATAAACCAGTGCTTGCTAATTGTTGTAGAACTGCCAGCCTGAGAATGAGTGCATGCTGCAGTACGTGCTGTACTGACACTCTGAAGAATTGTTCAATGAGATGGTAGGAAATACTTCAGATACAGTTTGTTTGCATCTGTCAGATTCACATTATTATAATAAATGACTTTCCTAGTTCAACAGACCTTTCTGTTATTTCCCAGGGACAGGTTTTCACAGTCATGCAAAAACTCTACCTGTTATCAGTGCTTTCTGTAAATTCTTTATTAGTAATTGACATATTAAGCCATCTTTTATTTCTCCAGTATATGAATATAAATGTTCATCTCATCATAATAAATAATTCGAGCTGAACAGCACTTATAAATTATGCACATTTAAAATCAAATTTATCAAGCACTACTGAAGAGTTTAATCTAGGAATCTCATTTGTTTTACAAGCTCCACAACCACAATCCACATGGGATTATAGGTATTTTAAAAAATATTTGAAATTTCACTGGCATTTTCAGAAGAAATTTTGCAGGCAGAAGAAGCTCAGAAGACTTTTTTTTATTCTAAGAGGAAGTTTTTTAAAAATTACTTGTCTGTGTTAAGTGTTCACACAATACATAACATTATAAAAGGAACAGTTTAAAAACAGGCAAACCCAAGGATGAGTTATGTTTTTATCCTGAAATTACAAGCTCTGTGCCTGGATTAGTTACAGTACACGTAACCTACAGATAGAGTAACTCAGAGCTTATTAACACTAATACTCATTTGCCTTCTAATTCCTGTCACAGAATCTTAACAGGATAATTATGTTCTTCTTCACTCATTCCTCAAAGCTGAGTAATATCTTTAAGGAGAAGAAATTGTGGTTATCATTCCACCCCAGAAAGCACTATGCTGTAACAATATTGGAATAAAATATATGTGTTGTCTGACTAAGAAACAATTAATTTGGCACCATGGAGCAGCACAATTCATAGAACACAGAACTACAGCATTTTCTTCCCCTTCCTCCTCCCCTACAAGCAATTAAAAGACTGAAAAAGAAGGTATAATGTAGAACTCATAATGGCTGTATTTGCTATGATTTTGAAGTGAGGACAGATCATGTTCTTTTAGAGGAATGTAATGACCAGGAAAATAAAAGATTCCTCCCTATTCCTCAGTGACTTCATTAGCATCTGTAGGGCATAAGAGCTGCAATTGCCACTACTGGTACTACACAGCAAAGTCCTAAGCTGAGTTGAGTCATACTCTCAGTTCAAATGTAACATAGTCACCTGAGAGGTGCCTAAAGGAAGATAATTGATTGTTCTATATCTGGGTTTCATCTTTTGTGTATCACTGCACTGCTGTTGTCCATGTTTTACACTGCTCACCGTGAACAACCATAGAATTTGGGCCTCTCACCCACTGTTCTATCTACCTCTCTTTGGCTGTATGTGAGCATAAGGAAAGAAAGGGAGTAGCTCTGCAGAGTACCAAATTTATGAAGGCTCAGTACTCTACTTGCAAGGTCATGAGAGATTAATAATTTTTTAAGCATAACTCTGTGGTTACACAAAAAAATATTCTTGATTTTCTTTGTTCTTCACATTTATCATTTCTTGGTTTATATGCCTTGACACTCATTTCCTCCTTTTGTTCCCCGCTACTTTGTCCCCATCCATTTTACTTTACAGTACTTCAGAATTTAATTTCTTGCACAACAGAGTGCAACTTGCACTTGGTATTGACTGTTGGCGCACCTTTCACTTGATGCTAGATCTTAGCTACACAGCTGACTAAACTGTATGCTTTTGCAATCAATGCAAAGCTGCATGACAGATTACAGCCCTAAACTGAATAATATCTATAATTATTTTTATTAAGAGTCTACTAAATAAAATGGACTAGAGAAAGGACACAACACCAAGGTGCAATTAATCTCAAATTTAATTTTTTTTTAATTTAAAGAAAACAACTGAAACAGTGCCACTCCTTACAACTGCAGTGTACCTGTGCCGCTGCTTAGTCATAGACTGCATCAGAAGCCACTTCTCCTAAACAGCCTGAAGTTGTGAAGTTTTAGGAGCAATAGGAAGCCTATGAGAAGGCAGGAGAAATCTTCCTCTTAGGGAGAGCAGGTAGCAGAATGGATCAGGGAAGCACAAAACAAGTTTAATACCAAGGACTGTATTGCAAGGTGCATCAGCCTTGTGAAGTCTTTGTAGTGAAATGGAAAGGATTCTGCCGTTGTTCAACCCAACAACCTCTGCTTCTTTATCCATATAATAGTCCTTTTTGTATAAGGCTTTATAACCAAGTGTCATGGTTTGACACTGGCCAAACACCAGGTACCCACGAAAGCTGCTCACTCACTCTCCTCTGCCACAGCTGGGCAGAGGGGAGAAAAATTTAATAAAGGGTTCATGAGCTGTGATAACGACCGGGAGAAAACACTTCAAGGGCAAAACAGGCTCAAGTTAGAAGTACTTAACACTTAAAGTGAATTTATTACTAACAAAATCAGAGCACAATAATGAGAAGTAAAATATGCCCTTAAAACCAACTTTTTACTCCCAAACCCTCCCTCTTTCCCACCAACAGCACAGGGAGACAGGGCATGGGGTTTTGGTCTGTTCATCACCCAAGGTTTTCTTTCACTGCCCGGGGGAGAGGAGTCCCCTGCTGGACCATGGGGTCTCTCCCATGGGAGACAGTTCTCTGTGAACTTCTCCAATGTGGTCCAATCTCACAAGCAGCAGTCCTGCCAAAACTGCTGCAACATGAGTCCCTCCCACAGGCAGGCAGTCCTCCCAAAACTGCTGTTGTGTGCGTCACTCTTCCACAGTGTGCAGGCCTCCAAGGACAGGCTGCTCCAGCCTGGAAGCAGGGGCCCTCTCTCTCCATGGGTCTCCCACTGGATCACAGCCTCCTCCAGGCATCCACCCACTCCAGCATGGGCACCTCCCCCACAGGCTGCAAGTGAATCTCTGCATCCTCTGTGGATCTCCATGGGCTCCAGGTGGATCTCTGCATCCTCCATGGATCCCCATGGGCTGCAGGGGCACAGCTGCTTCACCATGGTCTCACCACAGCCTGCAGAGGAACCTCAGCTCTGGTACCTGGAGCACCTCCTGCCCCTCCTTCTCCACTGGCCTTGGTGTCTCCATGTGGTTTCCCTCACATGTTCTCACATCCTTCTCTTCCCTGGCTAGGGGCATATATTCTATAAGTACCTTCTTACATTTGTTATCACAGAGGCATTACTATCATCTCTAGTTGGCCCAGCCTTGGCCAGCAGGATGTCCACCTTCAGAGCCATCAGGGATTGGCTTTTCAAGACATGCTGGACGCTTCCAGCAGCTTCTCACAAAAGCCACCTCCTTGGCCCGCTGCTACCAAAAAACAGGCTGTGCAAAACCAACACACCAAGTCTGATTACTTAGTAGATATGCCATGCAGCTTATGAGCAACTGCAAGTTTTTTTTATCTGCATACGTTTAACTATGAAACATAATAGCTGCATCTCAATAGCAACAGAAAAGTGCCACTGAGCTTTCATAAGATGCCATGTTGATGCCCCTTATTACAACAGAACCAAAATATTTTTCAATTACTGGAACTTCTCCATTTCCATCCCTGAACTCCACCTGGATCCAACCAGGCCAGAGTAAAACATAAACTAAGCAAACAACTATTTCTCACACACAAAAAAAGAAACAAAGTTACCAGTGGCAATGATCGATGACAGGATCATGTAAAATGATCCTGTAAAAATAACTCCACTCAAAATCAGGTGAGGAATAGTGGCATCGCTTTGAAACTTGCCATTTATGTGCCTAATTTGGGAACTGTCTGCCCTCAGGTCCTAATGAGATATTACATCCTGGCAGCATAAGGCTTTTCTCATCCTTCCCTCAAGTTCATTCCGATCCAGTATACAGCTATACAAATTTATCTTACATTTTTGAATTACTTACTTATAATTTTATGCTTGACTTAGTGTAACTGGGTAAATAAGAGTAGGCAGTTTCTCTGGACATTCTGAGGCTGTCAGATCCAGGTGATGTAATCTGTTTATGTTCTCTCTAATTCAACAGAGGCAAGCTGATAGGACCGTAGAATGCAAGTACGTAGTGTGCAGCTTCTGATGCCAATATTGATACATAGTACTGAGCTGACAGGCCCTGTGTGTCGTAATGGCACAGTGTCTCTCCAGTTCCAAAGCTGGTCCTAATTCAAGGGTCTTGCATGAAATTGAACTGTGTGAGATAACTGAGGTGCTTTAGGGTAAGGTTTGCATGGAAAACCTTGGAGAATTCTTTTCTTCTCAATATTTAGGTGTGCTATTCTTAACACATCATTCTTACTTTCTATCTATTAATACAACTGCAGTCCCTTAATATAGTAGTGGGTCATATATATGATTATCTTAAGAAATAGTGATTTGTTGAGTTTTAGAACTTTTACAGAAATTATCTAACTACTGAAAGTGGGATTGAAAAGGAAGAATTACACAAAGACAAAAAACCCCAACAAATCAAAACAGAGGAACATTTTCTTTTATTTCCATATAAAATCACTTACTAAGGCATGGTATGCTAAGATTTTTTTTTTTTTGGCTAGCTGATATATTGTATGCAGACTGCCACAACTTAAGTCTATGGTAAAAGCAATGCTTTTATTGGCAGATAAGTGCACCATTGGACCTATTCTAAAAAGTTCTACAAAGGATGAGGTTAGAATGATATTTACACTTTTTGAAGTCCCTTTTTCCCAAAACTTGAAATTTTGTTTGTTTGTTTGTTTGTTTGGTTGGTTGGTTGGTTGTTTGGTTGACTGGTTTGTTTTGTTTGGTGGGTTTTTTTGTTTATTTTACAAAATCTGTTTTGGCAGAAGTCAAATGTAATGTGTCGTGTGCAACAACAGTGAAAGTTCAGGAGGAAACCATGAGTTTAATTAAATATCTTTTCAATGTCTAAAATACAAAAATGAGCATATGAAAAAAGGGAACATATCATCTGCAGAACGAGCAGTTTTGTCTTCCTCTGAATTTTTAACAGTGCATGCAACAACCAATAAATGAACCAATAATCTACAGCTTAGAAAAACAAAAAAATAATCTTTTATTTGCAATAGTCATTTTATATCTGCCTATAATAAAAGACTATTCATGTTCACTGGCACTTAATTACAGCTTATCTGACTACATGAACTGATATTTATGACATACAGAATGGAAATTATTTTAGTACAGTTCTGTTATTTGCATTGTTGACAAAATTTCATGCCCATTACAAGTTTCTCTCAAGCCATATAAATATTTTGTCAACAAAATGAATTTTCTGGGGTCTAGTAAAGCGATTAGTTTATGAACATTCCTAAATTAATAAACAACAGTAATTTATTATTAATAGAAAACAAACCCCAAACTATTCCTTAATTTTTAATAGAACAGAAAATCCATTTACACACTACAATAGCTCTGCTGATTGAAAAGCTGTAAATTAAAAGTCTGTGTAAATATCTTCTTCCTCAGTTAGTCAACAGAAAACATTCTCTCTTTTCCCACAAGAAATGGATGTATTTCTTTTAGATATTGCAGCTTGAAAATATACAGTTTTTGTTTGTTTCTCTTATGATAATGAACAATATTTGACTTGCAGACATTCTCGCTTTTTTTTTTCACACAGTATTTTTGGTAGATGTCTAAATTTTCTGTTACAGAAAATGATCACAGGCATTTAATTTGTTACTTAATTCAATATCAGTAATTTTTCTCATGAAGAAGCGTGAATAGAAGTTACTTACCAAAGGTCTTCTCCTTGAAATATTTCAAAGAAAGAAGTGACACACAGAAACAGATTTGTGAAGCCCGGGAATTTCAGTTTACCATCATCTTCTATTCCTATTTTCCCAAGGCACTTTTTCTTTAGAAGCAGAAACTTGGGGTTTTATTCATAGGAAGGACTCCATCATTATTAATTTTTGATTTTTTTTGTAGTCATAATTACAGTTTTTAATGCAATTTTCAGGATAATGAAGTTTGTTGTGAATCACTGGACATAAAATTAATGCCTGAAAAAAGACAGATTAAATGTATTCAACACTTGTTACAGATAAAGAGAGCAAACAATATTTGGAAGTCTTTTCTCTTAATCCATTTTAAAAAGGGAAAGGTGATCTATGTCAGAACACAACTTAGCCATGAATATTATTGTTTTTCAGTAATTTAGAAAAACATACATAGTATTTTAGAGATAATCAGTAATTTTCTGGTGTTTCAGCAATCTCCTTACAAATTCGTAAAGATGAGAGTTATCACTCCGAAATATCGAGCAAAAAGAATCCTTTTAGATTACTTACTTTTCAGCTTGAGATCTGTGAAAAATGTAGGTTTTAAGAGCTTTGATTTTGGTAAGTAGCAAGGTTTTTCACATATTTCTTTATAGAACAGTTGTTTGATAAAAATGAAGCTTCATAAAAATGATTGCCTTTAAGCATGAATCCTGTAATTGGCCCAATAACAAGAAACTTCATGAGGTCAAATACAGAGACATTCTCATTTAACTTCATGCAATGTAATAATCAAGGATGGTATTCCTGCATATTTTAATGCAACCTTAGGAAATTCTGCAGTAAAATGGCCTTGATGGTAACAATGGTAACTGCCAAAATGGCACTGACATTAGTAACAAAGCTACCCAAAGCACAGATGTACATGAAAAATAGTTTACTATCAGAGGTACTGTGAAACAAAATGAGGAAAAATAAAACACAGTACAGATTATCTCACATCTGTCAGTCCTAGGGTAGCTTTTTGCTTGGGACAATAGTTGCCAGTCACTCCAGAACCTTACAGACACGCATATAATTGGACCTAAGAATTATGTGCTAATTTTTTTTAGCATTTCATTTCTTTTAATTAAAAGAAATTAAATGCTAAAAAAACCTTCTCACCAGCGCAGGAGAGGAATTTAACTGGGGATGCAAAAAGAAGAACACACCTTGGGTTTTTACACGATTGAAGCAGTGTCCTGGTTTGGGACAAATAGGGGAGGAAATTTCTGAAGTGGTCTCTTCCAGAAAGCAAATTCAAGTGGCCCCTTCCCCAAGTGGTTCGGGAAAGATTTCCTGGGAAAAAAGTGGAAAAAACTGTTTCTTTAACAAGCAAAGTACTCACAAACATGAGAAAAAATGAATAATATTAAACAACAAAACCTCTCACTGATCTGAAGAAACAGCAGATTGAGAAAGTCCTTCTGTGGGTGTGGCTCAATCTCGCACGCTCTCTGGGGCTTTGGCCCAGCGTGCCAGGCCCGGCGTGCAGATTGAGGGTCCCCAGGAGATTCTCCTGATGTCCTGGACCAAAGAGAAGCTGAACAGGCCCAGAAAAAGAAGGCACAGTCCAGGAAAAACCCTTCTTGCCGTAGCTAATGAGGAAAACCAGCGAAAAAAGCAAAGAAAAACTCTCTGCCTCTCTCCTTCGTTGCAGAAAGCCGAGAACTCTGAGAGAGTAGTGAGAGCCTTGTCTCTGTCTTGCTGTCCGAGCGGGCAGCAGAGTCCGTGAGAAGGAACGCAGGGCAGCAAGTGCAGGTTCTGCAGATGAACTGCGCACGACTTCTTCCCCCTTGGCTCTCGGAACCTGTCTTGAAAGCACAGAACTCAATATCCAGCATAAGCAGAACAGACAACTGAGGATACAAGCATCATAAAGTCATCCTAGGACAGGCAGGTAGCAGTCAGGAAATTCAGGATGTTTTCTGAAAATGCTTTTCTTAAACCACTGCCTTGGCCATTCTACAATGGAAGTAGTATTTCCTTTTGGTTTTTTTTGTTAAACATAAAGCTTAATGCGCTGAATGATGTTTTATTGATGTAACCAGTAAGAGAGAAGGCATGTGGAATGTGCCTGAGATGGTTTTCCAAGGGAACTGTCTTCTTATGGTTTCCTGAGTTGCCTCAGTTTTCAGCATTAATATTTTATCAGTGAGAGAAACAGTTCTGCTCTCATTATACCTTTGAAATATGTGGTGGGATGTAAATCTGGCATCTTTGCTTTAAATGGCATAAGCAATATTTTATAATAGCTTGTACTGGTCAATGAGAGTTACAAAGTTACAAGCGTGGGTTCTGGTGCTGAATTTCCCATAGATTGCCCCACTGATATTGGAGAGAGCAATCATGGTACAGAAGTTTTCTTGTCATTAAGCTATGAACAATAATATCCTCCATTCCTCATTTTCAATAATTTTTAATAAACAGATGTGAAATATGATATAGGGCAGGACTGAACATGTTTGAAGTACATTTGAGATTATATACAATTTGAGATCCAGGTAAATGGAAGAAATTTAAAACCAGGCAAACAGAATTAATCTGTGACTGCCTTGTAGTCCTTTATTTCAGGCAAAATATGTAGTAAATTATTGGATCACATTAGGTAGGATGCAGCTCAGTGGTGAAAGACCATGAATGTCTCATCAACTGTAAATTATGATTAAACAATTTTCTTGTGCTGACAACACACAAAGTACTTGGACACATGCAGTCATTCTTACTACCTAATTATAGTTTGACTGTGACCATAGGAATCTTACTTGTTTAACCATAAAAATCTAAGATCTATCACAACAATCTGTTTTATAGCCTGAAAATTTATCAGGAATTTAAGATACAAGCTACCAGTAGAAAATACAAAAACCCCACCAATGACAAATTATTTCAATTATTTTATCACAGAAGATGCATTTAGTGGTGGAGCAAAGAAACATGATGGAATACTTTACAACATATTTAGAGGAAGATAAGTTGACATGATGGAAGAAATTTTTTTTGAAAGAAGACTTCACAGATAAAAAATAGGAGGAATAAAGTGGTCAGGTTTTTCAGCAGAATATAATCAATATTGATATCACTTAAATGTCAACACACATGCTGTTCTGCATAGAAGTGATTTGGATAATAAGAGAGAACTGAAAAGTAACAAAATTTGCTGATATTACAAAGATTAGTTGACATCCAAAGAGAAAACAATTGTGAAGAATTAGTGGTTTCTATCAGCACCATTCAGGAAGGTATTAAATACATTGGTGGCAAAAAAAAAATGTAAAATAGAGAAGAGGAAAAAAATAATCTCCTTCTCCTTGAAGAATACTGTGAAGTATAGCTCTCTAAACTGAAAAAATACCAGACTTCTGAGACATTTTGAAACTGGCCTATTCAAACCTATTTTCAGGATCTTTAGAAAATGTTGTTAAGGAGCACAGTAATTTTTTGAGAAAATTTCCATGATCTATAAATCAGAAAGCCTTTGCATACCTTCCAGAATTTTGGTGTTAACTGTAAAATAAGTGGATTAGCTCTAATGAGGACAGGTGGAAGGATCTGCTAAGACACTGAAAGCAATCACAGCACCACAAAGGGTACAATGGAAGCCACTTGGCAGTAAAACTGACAGTAAAATTTAGTGCCAAGAAGCACAGTCATTTAGCTGACTGCAGAGAGTTATGTAGCAAAAACTGAAAGCCTGGAGAAATACCTCAGGTCCAATCAGCTGTAAATTTTGTGATTTGAACTCCTACTCTCATCTTCAATCCATGTATCTTTCCTTTTTACCTGATAAGCAGAATGAAACATCAGACATTCTGGCATGCTACAAATCAATTTCTATTACTCTATTGATCAAGATAATTTATCTTTGTCATACTTCAAACCATTCAATCTGAGTGATGTAGCTTAGGTCTAATTTTTAGTTTTCTCTACAGCAGGTGGTTTTGTTTTGAAATTATGTCCAAAATTTCCATGTTTAATCAAATATACATTACAATTCTAACAGTTAGAAAAGAATAGTATGACTCACTACCAATAAAATAGTCATTCCCCTATATTCACTCTATTGTTTATCATGGCATTGATATTTGCTTTGTATAAATGGTTTCTGCAATATTGACTCAATTTATGTCAATCTACATTTTTTCACATGCTTGAACAACTTGCTTTTCTTTTTTTTCTGAACTCTAGAAGTGCTGTCAGTCTTATTTACTTTCCATTGAAAACACCATCTCTTGATAATAAAATTCAGAAATGATAAAACAAAAGCTTATTTAAAATGCTTCCATGAACATAACCAAATAATACATATTTGAAATTTAAATATCTCTCATTTTGAATATATCACTCTTTCTTTCCTAGGCAACTGAAACTGAGGGCTTGCTTCTAAAGGTGCAGGTACAAACAGCCTGTTGAATGCAATATTGACCTGTTAATTAATATTTCTTATCATAAGAAAATGAAAAGTTAAACATTTAGTCGTTCCATTTCAAAATCCCGCTATCCACAGCTTAGTGGAAAAGAGCAAAAACCTTACAGACATCTCTATTCATCCCTCAAAGGATGCCCAACAGGAAAGGGCAGTGGTAGTTCTGAAGACTGGTGGTAAATTTATCTTGATAAGAGATCAAGGAGGGATGAAAATCCTGCCCTTTACTCAAGATCAGCATTACTTCTGATGTTTTGGCACATACCCCAAATTAATATATTCATGCTGGGAACTGCAGATGCTTTCTTTAATAGAAAAATCAGAGCAGAAGTACTGAAAACAGAAAAATATTCCTGCCTACACACAGTTTGGGGCAACTGTTCTTTCATTTCTGAGTCAGGAAAATCTGAAATTGAACACTATTAAGTTGCCTTCCAAATCTGAACATTCCAAAAGATTCTTGTTCTCAGTCTATTTTCACTACAAACAGAGCAACATCCAACAGAGCATAAGTTAAGGCAACCTATTAATGAGTTTTATTTATTACGTAAAAATTACCCCAAATGTAGACATGTGTGCTGTGATTTACACAGTCAGAGAATGACTAATACAGGAAGTTATTATTAAAAATTTTAGTGCAAATCTTTTTGAATACAAAGCAGAGATACAGGGTCCTAAATTAGTTCAGAAAGCCATCTAGTCATACTGATATCCACGTAATTTTAAATTACTGGTTTTATCTTTCAAAATACCTTTCTTGTCTATTCTAGGTAGGCTCTATAGATTGCACCTCTATATCTACAAAACATTGTTAAGGAGAATATATTTTCAGTGCACATATTACAGAAAACTTTATTCTGTCTGCATATAGTTAATACCCACTCTTAGCAATAACAAATAAAAAATCAAAGATGTTTTTCTAAATTATCAGATACATTGGTTTGTACTCTCATATATTTATAGGAGATTTCAAGCACACCTTAAGCATCAAAATACATTGCCTTAGAGCATTTTCAGGGGAAAAACAGGTTTGGCAGGGAGTAATACTAATTATTTTAAAATAAACCTGCCTTTCATGTTTCTCAGATTACTCCCATCAATGTCCTCAGGCCCCTTTTCAACAAAGGAGCTACAAGCGATATGCCAAGGATGGAGGCAATATGCCAAGCCTGAGGCAGCTCCTTCCCAACCCTAGGCTCTCAAGCTGCAGCCATTCATTCAAAAAGCTGAAGGAAGAACAGGAAACTTCACCCTTTTTTTTCTCATAAATGTATAAACCACTACCAACTAAAAAGTTATGAACAGTTAAATAACTGACAGCAATAACTCAAACCAAAATGAAGCAAACTGTTATCCTAAATTAAATTCAGAAACAGTTTACATGTTAGATACTGATTTTTTCCCTTGTTTTCTACAGACTTTCCTCCATATAATAAGATTTGACTTGAGATATGACTTTCAGTGGAAAAATAGGAAGGCAGGGACTACCTTTTCAGGTAAGAAGAAAGTGCCTCTGCTCTTTTTGTTCACTTAATAAATACTGAGCAGGATCTCTAGCCGGGGTATTAAGATCTCCAGCTGAACGCTCTCCTCTGACAAAGTTTGAAGTCACACTCCCAACTCCCAGAAAAATGCACTACCTGCCAGGGTATCATTAAACCTTTATATTGATATATTCATTCGGGAAATGTTACTTGGAACAAGATCTGGAACTCAGGCGTATCATGTACCTGCTGAGAGTGTTACCTATCCAGAAAACAAGATTTTAGGAGATTAAAATGTCATCCTAAAGCAACCTGCTTCTAAAGAAAGGTTTGGCAGGACACACTCATTCAATCTGACTTAATTCACCCATAGCTCTGATATAGTGCTTTTCCTCCAGACCCTTCACCATCATTTTGATGGATTTATTTTAGTTTACCTGAAACTGGCTCTCCTTCCTCTGTTCCACATTCTCATTGCAGAAAACACTTGGAACAAGACTCTTATCAGGTTTTGCTTTCATCATGGATTGATCCCAAAACATGATTTTTTTAATTTTTTTTTTTTACAGTGAGAACAATCACTCACTGGAGCAACCTCTCCAGGAACCTGTGAGGGTCCCTGCCACGGAAAATTTTCAAGACACAATTGAATTACCTTCCAGCCTGGATTGTTATATCTGTTTCTGTGATTCCATGTTCAGAGGTGCTGGTCCTGGACGGGAGGATGGGATCTGACCCAGGATCTACCAGATTTTATGTGACTTTGTGTTAGTCCTAAAACCATGCTTCTTTATAGTTAGTAATTCCAAGTCAGCTCTTAACAGAGCTCCCATTCCCAGAATATTCTACATCATGGTCACCATTATACTGAGTGTGTGCATTAGATAGATTAGGAACATATAGATGTCTTCATATTCTGTATTACCTTAAACATTAAACTAATTCATATAAGCATAATGGTATTTCTTTGATAATATTGTAAGTCTTTTCTTAAAAAATTGAAATAAATTTGAGTTGCACTGAGAAGGATGGGTACATAGTCCTAATGATTAGCCACACAAGTTTTTTGAATACACTGCAGTGTATAAATTATGGAGTAGATTACTCACTTCTGTCTTTGCAATCTAACCCTGAAGGAATTTTCCCCAGTAGACATTCCATTATACAGGAACAGCAGAATACAATTTCTTTGTTTATATATTTTTCAATCACTCATATTGAGCATAAATACTCACCAATTCATCACAGTACTATGCATTTATTTAAAAAAAAATTAGAAGATACAGGTGTCAATGCATATCGTGATATATGGACTTCTACTGTAATAAATCTATCTAGATGAAATACTGAAATAACACATGGTCTAAGAAAATCACTGAACAATAGGTCTGACATGTAAAACTGGAATTGTTTTACCTGAGGTCATATGTTATAAACAATTTCATATTTAAAAGACTGCAATGAAAAAAAAAAAGAAATTAAAAAAAAAACCAGAATATTTCATTACAGTTCAGCTGCTTGTTTTAATTTTAAAAAAAGCAGCCAAGGCCTGTTCGCTGTGTCCAATGTCAGTCAACAAAAAATGACTGGACTTGCATACCTGTAAGATAAAATTCACACCAAAATAACTAATTACTGCAGATTGTAGCAAACTGTCAAAAATAAATCTGCAGAAATAATTTACCAATCCCTTTAATATACAAAATCACTTAGTTTCATTAAATACTTCACCAAGAAGACAATGTGAATTTTCAAACTAATTCAAGCTTTTAAAAATTATTTTTCAGTTTTTTAAAAAATTTTAATATTGCTTTTTCTGAGTAAGATTTTTTTTTTGTACGAATGATCCGTTTCATGTAATGCATGTTGGTCTCAGACTTCTGAGACCAGAAAATAGTTTAAATAATGTTACATTCACCTAATGAGGATAATCTTGGCAAGAGACAAATCATTCTGCAACACCACATAATGTAGTTCTAAAACTGTCTTTGTGCCAAGAGTAATTTTCATGTTTTTCTTCAGCAGACTCGTATCAAGAAGTGTAGGCTGTTTGGAGGAGCCAGTGACAGAAGTATTCTCCACATCCATTCCATCTTTCTCTAGCCTTGTTTGATCGTTATTCTCAGCCTCATCTGATATGTGATACCATTCCACCACCATTTTATCTGCTCGTCTGCTGATTGCTTTCCTGACACTTCGCCCTCCAGTAACACTAGTTTTGATTGTTATCCAATCTTTTGGTAAAATAGAAAAAGAGTTTCAGTGTTGTATCTCAGATGTGTATATTGAATGTCAATTACACGCCAGCTGTTCCAATATCTACCCACTAGCAGTTCCAAACATTGGCTATTACAAGTGAACAGGTATTAAAAGGAAAATACATAAAGATGATTATTTGAGCATAGTCTGTTTATCAAGCATGAGAACCGTATATAAATAAATCTTCACTTTTGATAGAGATTTTTTTAATATGTATTCTCTGTCAAGGGGTTTTACAATCAAGATGAAGACAAAGAAAGAAATCTGAAGGTTGCATATATTCTAAGCAAGGAAAAAAATTGTCTTAATCACAATGGCATTCTAGTGACAATTTTAAATCAGTTATCTGCCTAGTCTACTGAGAATGAAAACACTCAGAAGCTCACAGAGAGGAAGGATTGCTCTAAAAGTGTGAATGAGTTTGAATAAACCAGAAGTTCCTCAATGTGGAACAGATTCAACTCACTGCCTGTGGCAGGGTAGATATGAACACTGTGCAGACAGTGCTGGCTACAATTTTGACACTCTGTTTACCACACAGGAACTGTGTGTTACTGGGCTGAAATCACTGTCAGAATGCGCAGCTGGATGAATTTCCCTTATCTATTGACACATGTGGAGCTATACTGTCTCTTGGGTTGGATTTCTTGTTGAAATGCTCAATAAGTACTTGAAAAGAAAGATCCATGCTACCTGTCCAACACTGCTTAGCCCTGTTATAAAGATAAACAGAATGCTCAAAACATGAATTTTAATTTCAGTGAACAAAAAACAAAACAAAAAAACCCCACAAAAACGGAACCAAAACAAGAAATTGCCTTACTCCCTCATAAATGTTAAATGCTGACATCGTCAACTTTGACAAGCTGCCCATAGATTTATTTTTTTCTTTGAAGTTTCAGACAGAAATTCAAATTTTAGTGCAATGTCATGAAGACATGGAAAAGTTTACTGAGAGCAGCTTTCTGAAATAATAAGGTCCAAAATGACCGATGGAGCTTAATAAGTCATCATATTTCAGGAAAATGCAAATTATGAGTGCTATCAAGACAATTAAGATCTTGTAGAAATTAATGCAACAGTTAATTCTTCCAGAATGTTTGATCTTTGTTGTGAAAATCTACTACCTGTCCAAATATCAAACTATAATATTTTTTCATTTTGCCCTTCTCAGAACAACAGAATGACAGAATGCTTGTTTCCAAATTGAAAACAAAGTAACTTGCCTTTATGTTAAAAATCTCTATATTAATAAATTAAACACTATCCAAAGCACTGCTTTTGATGCAATTTGTAATCAGAGGCCTTTTATGTTTATTATTTCAAAATATGTTGCTTCAGAACAATGTCGAGTAAGGCAATCTGTGATAATTAGAACAAGTTAACAGGTTTCCCACAAGATTTGTATGGAAACTACTGCTTCTACTAAGTGTGTTTCTACTGAGAAAATATTTAGTAAGATTTCTGTATTTTAACTAATCCAAAATTAACATTTTATTTCAGGCCATAGTGTTCATTAAGAATGCTAATTAATACTTATTTCCTTTTGCAGTTTGGTTCTGGTCCTGATGACTCACTTTCCCCAGAGGGATTCCCGTGATGTGCCTCAGAAATTTTGTTCAAACAGGGATTTCTAGCAGATAAAGAGAACAGGGATATATGACACCTTGAATGGTATTTCTTAAAGCAGACAAGCAGTACAAGACAGATAAAACTAACCTGAATGCAATATTGTCTTCATAACCCCCTCTTCCCCTCTACAATGGGAAAAAAATTAGGAATAAAAAGCAAATAAAATATTTTATCAATCTAAAATTAGATTTTAATGTAATTTATTTTATAAACAGGTTTTTTTCTTCTTTAGAGATAATACAGAAAAAAATCATTGTTTATCTTCTGCCTGTTCTAATTTTGTATGAAAATTTACTTTTAGAAACAGAAATATGAGGGACTATTATAAATGAAAGTAAACTTTAAAATTTTTATTGCACTCAGGGGTAGAAAATTGAAATATAAAACTACTCTGTAAAGACTACTGGAAAGATGACTCCAGATAAGAGATCAAACCTTTTCCATCAAGGCCAAAAAAATACCATTTTATCCTTTATTAAATTTATTTTACATAATCCATGGAAAGATTATATTCTGGGTTTGCATGGCTAGCTTTTGATAGCAGGGTGTCCTCCTGCAGCTCATGAACGACCATGGGGTTGCAGAGATCCACCTGCAGCCCATGGAGGAAGCCCCCGCTGGAGCAGGTGGATGCCTGAGAGGAGACTGTGACTCTGTGGGAGGCCCAGGTTGGAGAAGGCTCCTGGCAGGACCTGCAAACCCAGGGACAGAGGAGCCCAGGCTGGACCAGGTTTCCTAGTAGGACTTGTGACCCTCTGGGGGAATCATGGTGTAGCAGGCTTGAAGGACTGTACCCTATGGAAGAGTGAACCACATTGTAGCAGTTCATGGAGGAGTGTTGCCCATGGGATGGACTCACACTGAAGAAGTTCATGGAGAGCCATCTCCTGTGGGAGGGACCCCACACGGAAGCAGGGGAAACACCCTTCTCCCTGAGCAGCAGCAGGAACAGTTACCACAACTCCTACCCATCCCCTGTCTCCCTGGGCCACTGCCAGGGAGGAGGTAGGGCTGGGGAGGAGGTGGGGGGAGGAGAAAGTTTTGAATATTTATTTCACTTTTCACTATCCTGCTCTGCTTTTGCCATAAAATGTGTGATTTTTTCAGCCTAATTTTAAAGAATTCTTGTGGAACAATGTATCTTCTCTGACTATTCGTTAAATTATCTCTAGTCTTTTAAAAGAGTGGAGATCAAATGGGTCTCAGTCTTGTGATACATGGTTTTAAGGTGTCTTCATGAATATCCAAGATAATGTCTTCTATCTGACAATTTCAAAGTTTATTATAACAAGAGGAGAACATTACCAGTATTGCAATTTAACCCCAGGTGGAAACTCAGCACCACACAGCCAATCACTCACCTTTCCCCGATGGGGTGTGAGAGAAAATCAGAAAAGTGAGCAAATTGATGGGTTGAGATACAGATCATTTAATAGGCAAAGCAAAAGCCATGTACACAAGCAAAGCAAAAGAAAGAATTATTTCACTACTTCCCATGTCCAGTCATCCCAATGAAAGCAAGGCTCCATCACACATAATAGCAACTTGGGAAGACAAAAGCCATCATTCAGAATGTCCCTCTCTTTCTTCCTCCCTCACAGATTTTTGTGCTGAGCATGACATCATATGGTAATGAGCATCCCTTTAGTCGGTTGGGGTCAGCTGTCCCAGCTGTGTCCCCCTCCCAGGAGATGGTGGACTCTCAGCCTTCTCACTGTCAGGGCAGTATAAGGAGTAGAAAAGCCTTGACTCCATAATCCCTGCTCAACAATAACGTGATATCAACACTGTTGCCAGCACAAATGCAAAACATGGCCCCATACTACTTACTCTGAAGGAAATTACTGCAGCCAAACACAGCACAACCAGAAACATGGATATCAGCAAAAAAAAAGAATTATTCCATCTTGGGTCTGTACAGAGGGTAAAGTCATGAATGCAAGCTCATGCTGAGGATACTAGAGATTTACTAGTCATCAACTGCTTGTAGTAGAAATACTTCCTTCATCTTTTATAATTGGCTGTCATTTCAGTGGTTGATTCAGCCATGTCTTGAATTTAACTTTCATAAATTTAGCAGAATGAAACATTTAAAAGCTTCATAAACAGAGTTTTTGTTAAACTGAGAAACAGATGGAAGCCAGCAAGCAATAAGTGTCAATACATCAACAAATTATAGGCTGTCTCTTGAGACAATCCCACTGGGCTCAAATTCGTTACCTTTACTTACACTGAATAATTATACAGATTTAATTGCACCAAAGGCTACATACAAAGTAGGATATTAAATGCCACTAATGAATGTAGAATCAGGCCTACTGACAGAAGCAGGAGTGCAATCACTGCTCTATGCTAGATTTGCTGAAACAAACCAAATACTACTGTTTTAAACATACAGTCTCAGGTCATACTTTTCAACCTTACTTGCAGCCATTTTCCAAGTCTTACTTGCATCCTGACTATTCAGCTCATTTACTTTGTGAATTATGCATGTTGCTTAAATCCACTTAAAACTGTGAAATCTTTGTGACATGATGAAGTAAAGGGAAACATATGTGAGCATAATGCTTATAAGAGATTTTCCACATCTGTCTTTTATTAACAAAGCACAAATATCATTATACGTGCAAAGTCTACCTGATTAGATGACTCATTTAAGAGATCCTTGGCTTGATTCATCAGCAATAATCAACAATAATATCATCAGTTTGCAACATTTTGTAATAGAAGTTTTCTTGAGGTAAGTATAAAGTATATATGTGTTTTTAATAAATGATAGATTCTTGGGATAGCTGTGCACAAACAAACATGTTTGTAATGATCCCGGCTCTACCAAGAATACAGAAACATCACCCAAGCATGAAGAGAAGGAATAATAAATGGCAAAGCTTAACTGCAGTTGAATTTGGCAGTGGAAGGGAAGGACAGGGAGGGCCTTTACTGTCATTTTGCCAGTCAAAGACAGACTGAAATAGTATGTTCCTATACTTAGAGAACTTTATTTGACAACAGACACAGAAATAGAAAAAGTTCTTGCTGGCTTCTTTGTCTCTGTCTTTGGTGATAAATCTGCCCTCAAGCCTTCCAGATCTTGACCTCAAGGCAGTGTGGCATAGGGGCAACAACACACAGCAGAAAAATTAAATAAGGACCACTTAAGCTAACTAGAGTTCTACAAGCCCATGAAATCAGCTCAATGGTGAGAAGGTACCCAGGATGGCTAGAAATGCTGGATGATATCATTGTGAGATCTTGGTTAAAAGCAGAGTACCCTTAGGGCTGGGAAATATGAATTATGCCTACATTCAAGTAAATCAAGAAGGATCTGAGCAAGTGGTGGTAGTTGTCCTGACCTTATTACTAGAGAAAATAATGTTCTTGGAAACAATGCATGAAGATAAGCAGGACAAGAAGGTGATAGAGAACAGTCAGTGTGGACCCTTGCCCAAAAGAGAAATCAGAGTCCCAAACGCGAGACCCGTTCTATCCTAACCCAAACCCCACATTTTTTTCCCTCTGGTTATGAATATTGTTTTCTCTTAATAAATATCCTTTTTTTCTTTCCTCTAAAAGCTAGGATGTGCTAAATTTATGATCTGATGCTGCTATCTCTAAAGTCTACGTAGTCCAGTTTATACCATTGTAACTAAATGACTTGGGATTTTATGGTGATAGACCTTTGTTTACAGTTCAAAAGGGAAAATATATTTTGATTTTCAGGGTTTGAAATTATTTATGCAGCATTTTCTGGCTGCTGTAATCAAAACTGAAGAACTTATACTCTGCACAGTGATCTAAGATTCCATTTATAAGCCTAATATAACATATAATAAAATATTGAACTATCAATCAAGAAATTGAGACACTGATGACTAAATTATACAAAATGTGAAAGATTCATGACTCAACTGCTGAGGTTGAAATTTCAGGGTACTGTAAATATCAGAGAATTCAGCCTACGTTAATGCAAGTTCATAAATTCAGTTTGCAAACATGGAGTCATGAAGAAAGGAGAAATATAAATACCAAGAGTAAAGCAGTTCTCCCCTCAGAAACATGATTTTCCTCTTCCATAATTTAACCAAGAATGCATTCCAAGACAGAAACGCTGAAATAAACAGCACACAACTAAAAAATATATTTGAAGAGAAGATATTTTCCATTGGCACTAATAAATTTAAAAATACCTGTAATGTTATACACTCTGAACATCAGCTTTGCCTTCTGGTACATTATGGACAAATCAGAAGCCAAATCATACCTGACACCCATTTCTTAAAAACTGTACTTTAAAGAAATTCTGACTAGGAGACCTAACTTGTCTTTAATTAATTTATAAGCATTGCTAATAACTGTTGCTTTCCATGGACCGAAATATTAGAAGTAGTTCTTTATATAGCAGAATAATGAGGAATACTGCACTATTTCAGTGCATAATAATATGACTTCATGGTCACTGATTCTTCATTTTTTTATACCTTTCCTCTGAAAGATTGATCTGTGGGGCAAGTGCTGTTTCTTCCTATGTTTTGGCACAGAGAAGCTTGGCATTGAAGCAGAACTTCTACATGGTTCTGTAAGACAATGAATGATTAAGGGTTACTGAACCTAACAGAAAATAGAACTGAACCATAGAAAACTTGTGTGAAATCTTTACTGGAAGTTCTGTTATGGGGCTGAGTGGGATTTAGGGGCTGGCATTGACATTCAGTGGGGTCATCATATTAACTTGTCTACAAATTTATCTTGACTTCTGCCATGCAGAAAACTATGAGAATAGATATCACCCTTCTTCTATGCCCATCATGGGCAATCCCTTTGTAATGGAAAAATATTAATTAGGTAAGTCTCAGACTCTTTTGTTTAATTCTTTCTTTAGTGTGTCAACCACAAATTCTCAAATTGCAAAACATCAGAAAAATGTTAAATAAGCATAAGAGAATTGTCCCTTTAAATGATAGATTGCCTTCTATGTCAGATCTGCCTTAAGGTAATTTTCTTCAGTGACATTGTGCTTGATCTGTTTTGACATTTACAACTTTCAGCAGTGGAAGTGGAGGCTGAGGCTTTGAGCAGCAGAGAGCCATATGGTACCATCATCTTTTTTAAGCAGAGCTCTGCACTGAGCTATATAAGCTGCTCTGTGTAAAACGTTGACACACTTTGTATACAGTATGAGCTGAATATATTTTCCAGCATGTTATCAATGGTTGTCAGCACAAATCAATAAGGACACGTTGAAAACTGTTTATGAAATAATTTTGATTACCGTATTTTATATCAGTGTTACGCTTTATGGTATTTGGTCCTTTATTACCTCATTTTTCTAAGAAAATTAACATTAGAAATCTATCAGGGTTTAAGTTTGTTTTCTCTGAATTAAGAATATATTAACAGGTATATTCTTAAGTGAAAAGGAAATGCTACATGCTATGCTCCTGTAAAGTAACACAGAATCAGAATAAAGGAATAAATCCTTATTCTTTTGCTGTAGGTTTTTATTTGACAGTTCTCCAATAACAAAGAGTTCCTACCTGACCTGTTATACCATGCCCTCCTATTATAAAAGGCAAATAAGGAACTGCAACCCCAAGGTTAAATAAAAGCAATTTCTAATACAATATCATATTTATTTGATTTTTTAAATACAGTGATGGTTGTAACCCTATGCTGAATAACATTAATATTTTATGATGTCTAATAGAACATGAAAAGTTCTGTAGTATTAGTGAGAATTTCTTTATGCATTTAATGTATAAAAATGTTTTTCAATTTAAATTAGTCATGTACAATGCTTGAGTAGAGTAAGTTGTGTCGCCACTAATAAATGTGCAGTATGATGTTAATGACAAATTTTTAATATTGTGACAAAAATTAATTAGATTATGCAACTTGCCAGTCACTGCTGGAAAATGTCTACTTGTTCAGAAACCACACAAATATAATGTTAATGTAATTAGTATTGTATTAATAATATAATACCAATATATTACTTTTGATTATTTATTTGGAAAATATTTAGTCATTTCTGATGGCATTACTCTGAAAGTAAAAGACCCTGCAGATGTTCCCTCTTAAGCTAAATACTAAATATTTACATTCCTTGTGTCTCTCAAATCTGTATTTTCACACAGTAATATAATAAATTAGTTTCAAGACATAGATAGAATGAAAAACATGAAACTTGTTGAATCAAGAATACCTGCCAGCTTTTCATAGGGGAATCCAGGTGCTCTTGTGATAACAAAGAAATAGTTAGAATATATTTCAGATTGGCTGCTCTTCCAGAGCTATCATACACTTATTGTGTTACATTCCTAGAAAATTTTCCTGCCTACATTTATGACAAGACCTGATACTGAATAAAATAAAAATAAAAATATGTCAAATAAAAATATGTTTTCTGTAGTATATTTGGCACACATGAAAACATAATGCAAAGCCATGCTACAATTTTAACTCCATTCTGTGAAAAGAAATGAAACCCAAGCCAATTAATTATTTCACTAGGATGTCCAATCATGATGGAAAATTTCCTGGTTACTAATTAGTGGAAAAGAATTTTTCCCTTGGAGTTCATTGATACAATACATTATTTTGCTTTCTCAGTATAATTCTTACACATGCTAAGTTCCACAGTGGCATTTCTCACTAACACGTTCAGTGAGACAGTCGTATTCATCAGGTGTGGTATGTAACATGCTTTTTTCCTTCCTCTTGCAGCTTGATAGGAACAACATTATAATCAGCTACATAAACATATAGTTATGTTCTATTATCTGCAATTGTGTTATAGGAACCTTCTTACATCTCTTTGTTAACATGATAAAATATCTGTGTTAAACTACAGCTAGAGAGAAAAAAATACCACTTTAGCTATAACCTGAGTTTTGCTTTAAGAATGCTCTTTTTTTCTTACCAGAAAAGAGAATCAAATGTTTTTAGAAGTGCTTTCATTTTAGGTTTTAACTTAGTCAAATACTTGGGTTGAATAAAATAAGCATATCCATATGACTTCTTCAATGGATGCTGAGAAATTCTAAAGGTCTTTCACTGACTACAGGTCAAAGATAGTGATGGCATTCCTGAGATATAAAAGTGCAAGACACAGGAAGAAGTAGGGGAAACTAATAATCAATGTTTTCAGAAATCCTACAACTTAAAAACTCCCTAGTTGAATTGACTTTTAACACACATCGAGTATTCACCTCTGGAAGGAAAATAGAGGATTAAAGATGAAGCATACTGCAAAAAATATGTGCGGAATATGAAAGGCAGCAGCACCAACCTTGAATATAATGTCACAGTTTTAAGATTTAACAACCTTCAAAAGCAGTGAATAACTGTGAGATTTATACTTTTCAAATTATTAACTGTTTGAATACAAACACTGACATTTCATTTTTTGATGGAATCCCTAAGCATAATTGTGAACATAAAAGTAATTTTACAAAAATGCCATGTCATTTCCTTAAAGAAAGGAATGCCTTAAAATCAAAATCTTTCTGAATAAACAAGTCCCTATATAGAAGATGGTGAAGGGCCTTGAGGGGAAGCTGTATGAGGTCACTTGGTCTGTTCAGCCTGGAGAAGAGAAGGCTGAGGGGAGCCCTCATTGCAGTTACAACTTCCTCAAGAGGGGAAGAGGAGAGACAGACACTGATGTCTTCCCTGTGGTGACCAGTGGCAGGACCCAAGAGAAT
>VYZP01016246.1:2136-14710 GCA_013400635.1 Hypocryptadius cinnamomeus | reverse complement strand
TCCTTTCCTGATCTTTCCTGAACTTTCCTTTTTTGATCTTTCCTTTCGTGAACTTTCCTTTCCTGAACTTTCCTTTCCTTTCCTGAACTTTCCTGAACTTTCCTGAGCTTTCCTGAACTTTCCTTTCCTTGAACTTTCCAGAACTTTCCAGAACTTTCCTCTCCTGGAACTTTCCTGAACTTTCCTTTCTTTTTCTCCTGAATGATTTTTCTAGTACTCCTGTTATGGTTATGTCCTGGCCATTTCTGACTAGATCTTGAGTGTCTGCCTCTGACATACCTGTTTTCTCAAGCAGTGATAAGAACTAGAAGCCACTCTTTTTCTAATGCTTCCTTCTTTCCCAAGCACAGCACTGAAACTGACCGTCATGTTGTTAATTTAACTGCTTCTGAGGGTAGTATGTAAATCCATGTTTTTCAGTCGTATGTGAAGGTTGGTCTGTTTCTCTATACCAAATTTATACTTATGACTATATTGCCCCTTGCTTGGGTTTTCCTTCTTATAGCACTCCAATTGTGGTGGTGGTCATTCAACTTTTTATTGAGGGAAAACTGTAGAAAAGTGAATTAATTAAGCCTCTGCAGGAAGTCAGTAAGAGAAGTGGGAGTTAAACTGGGTCTACTTGGGCTACACAGCTTAACCCTTGGATAATCTCATGTAAAGGGGCTTCTGCCTCCATGGTGGCACAGTTTGCCCTAATAGAAATTTAGAATTTCCATGACTGAAAATTATCAAAAAGCTTTTCAGAATCTGACAATTTTTTGACAACTTTGCCATTTCTGATTCTCTCCTTTTGAGAGAAGTGCTTACTCATCTCAAGGGAAGAGCAGAGGGATAAGAGCAGTATGACTTTTAAAGAAGTTACACTTGAAGGAAACAGTTGTTTTGAAGGACCAGCTTTTGAAGATAATCATCTGGTTCTGAAGATTCATCAAGCTTCTCCATACTCCTGACTGCACTTTCTCACTCCTTTTTATAGCTAGTGTTTAGCTGATTTTTCTGCTAATTTCAGCTTGTAAACTTTGTGTCTGCATCTTACCACTCCTGTAGTATTTTCCATAGAAAAACAAAATCCAGTTCTTTGTTTTCAGATGACAGTTTGGTAAGCTGACAAATACATAGTCTAGAGATTTTAGCAACTGTTTAAAGATAGATACAATTTGCACAGATGTTTCTGGTAAATAACAGAACTTACATACAGGAAAAAAGAGCCATCTTAAATATGAAAATCTGCATCATTTTAGTTATCTGTTTCCATAGTTAAAATAATGGGCCAATTTGGATTGTCAAATACTGTAGCCTGCTTTCTCTAAACTTACTGAAGAGCCTTCCATCTCTTTCTCCTTGGTGACAGCTCTCCCAGCAGAACATTCAGTTGATGGTTTTTGCTTTGTGCTATTTAAGGCCTCCATGTGCAGCGAAACAGGACACTAGAATTTCAGGGATCTAGCCTCTATTATAATTCACTATTTTTGAAAAATATATTGTTTTGGGCATTTTTACCAATGGATATTGCTCATTGTTATACTGGTACTTTTTTTCATTTGTAATACCCTGTCATTTGATCTGCTGTATAACAAATATTCAGTTTCTGAGAGGAAAAACAAAACTGTTCAGAGCATTGATTCATTCAAGATTTTTATGGGAGGCTTCCAAAGAAAGCCCAGGTGCTGAAGGAAGTGTTCTTTCCTCACTGGGTGGCATTTCCACTGCTAAGTCAGTACTGCAGAGTTCAGTGCTGATGGAAGTTGTCTGTTTCAGATGAAATAGAAAAATAAAATGTCATCAGAGGTTCCCTGGCTCCATGATTGAGGACAAAGGTGTTTGCCTCATAGTCTAGGAAAAATTGCATCCAAACTAAATTATATTGTATGCTACACTGTTATTTGTCTGAAGAACCCATCATTTCTGCTCCTGAAAACTTCAGTGACTAGCGAAGCTACACAGGTTGGTAATATATTCTTCCCAGGATGGTTGCATTTTAATAATGTATGAAGCAGTCCTTAAAGATACACTTTCAGAATCTCTTATGGATATTTTAAAACATAAATAATGCTCAAACTATATGCAAAGAATATTTCCTATCAGCTGTCATTCTTTCTCATAATAGGTTTTTGTGACAAAAGATTCTGTAAAGCTATGTGTTCTTCTGTATGTTACATTACTCAAGGTCTTTATTTCACTTTTAAAATGTTTTGAATATGGAATTTAGTATTAAAGGTTCCCATTTACATCATGGAAAAGCACCAGCTACCTTTAAAATAGTGAATTTTTTCTGCAGTCATTTATATTAAGCCCTGCATATTTCAGATATTCTGTATTTCAAGAGCTAACAACAACGATGTAACAAACTTGGTAACACCGCTGTACATCTAGGATATCTTGACTGGTATCTTTACAGCTGTTTGAAAGCCACCTACAAATTTACTCTAGTGTGAGATCTGGCTTCAGCCTTGTATTTGTGTATATGTCTGACTAAATTAGACACAAATGAAAATGTTGAAGATGGCACTCCATCTAGAAGGGTTGGAGCCAGAGGAGGATTATAGACAGATGAACATAAAAAGAATGAGTGAAATAACAACCTGTTCATGATTACAGTGTTTATTTTTAAGGGGCCTCATATTCCTTAAAGAAACTGAAATTATTCTTCTGGACTACTGTAAAGTTTATTTTTCCAACTGTACACTTCCTGTGTCCAACAGCAGAACCTCGTACTAATCAAATGTACTATGCCTCACCAGTATCTTGTTCTCTTTCAAGGACGTTCAATAAAGCTTAGAGAAAACCTGGCCATTTAAAAACTTTGCACATTTCAATGGGTTTGAAAAATCAGGCAGACATATAGTGCACTGATATTCTGCTGTGGTCAAGGAGAAAAAGTAAGTCTGTCCTAGGTTGAGAAGGAAGTGAGGTTTTTTTGGGAGGTTGTGGTCAAACCAATCAGTGCTTGGATTTGAATATTGGCACCTGGTTTGGCCACTGAAGTTTTGAACTGCCTCTGAGAACACACAGGTGTTAAAAGAGCAGAGAATGCCCAGGAGAATCTTCTTGGTTCAGGTCTGTGAAGGAGGTCAGACCTCCCCTGCCCAGCTGTGGGCTGGGTGTGGGAGTGGAAGCCATGCGGCCTGGTGAGGTAGGCCAGAGCCTTGGGCAGAGGAGAGGGGGGGTGAAGGCCTTGCAAGATGGAAGGGTGGAGGACAGAGAGAGGCATCGGGCCCCCCCATCCCCCAGGAGAGAGAGAGAGAGAGAGAGAGAGCCCGTGCCTGTGCTGCATTGGACTGTACTGTGATATCAGCAGCAGGCCGACTGAGAAGTGGGGGATGCGGCCGAGAAGGTGCCCAGCCGTTGTGGGAGTTCTGGGCAGACAGAAGCGAAGATTTTAACCCTTTCCTTGAATAATGGAAACCTTACAAATACTGATCCTCCTGGATCTGAATGAGAGGAGAGAGAGGGATGGAAGTCTGTGGTGCAAGTGAGAGATGTCAGAAGGTTAAGAAGAATCCCAGGTGGGAGGAGATGAAGGAGTGGCCTTTGGCTGGACTCTTTTCTTGTATGGCCATGGACAGACCCAGTTTTCCTGTGACACAGAGACTGCATTTAGGGGGAGGCAATGTCCTGATGCCAAGAGAGTGCAGTGAAGCAGTGGTGTGAACAGACACGGCTGAGGAGGGTGTGGTGGTGCCCTCTGTCTTCAATGGAGAGGAAGATCTCTGTTTCACGAGGCCCCTCGGCCCCAGGGGGTGAAATTGGGGGGCACTGGTGCCCCAAAGTGGAGAGACTATTGCTGTTTTGGAACTGGGCAAAGCATCCGTAAGAGGCAAACCCTAAAAGCAGTTCTGATCCATGTGCAGTGGTGAGAGCACTGAACATGGAAGGAAGAGGTCATGAGGGCAGATGTTTTTCCGGGCAGTGCCACGAGTGACACGGAAACACAAGAGGTTTCAGCTGTGTTTCCAGGGGAAGTCTATGGTGCAAGGGGAGACTCCTCTCTCCCTGATGGACTGAGAGTTGATTATTTGAGGGATGGTGATGGACTGAAAGTTGATTATCTGGGAGAGGGGAGGAGGAGGAATGTATTTGGAGGGTTTTCATTCTGAGGTTTGTTTTTCTGTATACTGTAGTTAATGAAGGTTTTTTCCCTTTATTCCTAAGCTGGAGCCTGCTTTGCTCTATTCCTGGTCACATCTCACAGCTGCCACTGGGGAAAGTGTATTTTCATGGGGGCAGTGGCATTGTGCCAGCGTCAAACCATGACAGTCAGAAATGCAACTATTCTGGCTTTAGGTTATCTTTACACACCTCGGCTTCCAGGTCTGTCTATGGAATGGTGGTGCTCCTGCTGGTAAACTAGTGGAAGTAGCCAAAATATAGAAGCTTTGTCTTCATGAAGTTAGTTGTTCTGCAGTCTGTCTCAAAAAATAGTGGGAGTCTATTTTCTGTGAAAAGATAGGGGATGCAAAATGGGATATTTGCTACTAGGTTGTGGTGCTAGCCTTCATTCTGCAGAAAGCACACATTCATAGGAGGACAGCAAGTAGAAAGAATGGTGGGAAATACAGGAGAGTAACCTCATGATTTTTATCTTTATCTACATCTGCCATGTTTCCATAATCCAAAAGTAGTGCCTAGGCCTTTGAGCCCTCAGTAAGGAGTTCGAATCATTGGGATACTCAAAAGGCACAAGTAACTATTCCATCATGAAAACAAAAGTATCCTGAGGATATCTCTGATCTAAGTTAGATAATCTGCTAATTTTATGCATAACGCACTGACAGCCAGTCTCTGGACTGTTATAGGGTGTTTTAATGCAACAGAACAGAATTTGAGTTTCTTTTTAAATACAGGTTGAAAAAATATCTGCACAGAAGTTTCATTTGAATAGTCTTTGTGTGTAAAGAGTGCATTTTACAGTAATTTTTTACTAACATTTATGAAGAATTCTGTTCATTCAAAGTCAGTATTTTTTCTTTTTAAACCTCAGATACTTGAAGAGAGGATTTCATCAGAAGCTGTAATCACAAATAGGTCATCATTTCATTTATGTCACTAAAATCTTTACACCTCCAAATAATCTCACATGTGAATTCATTATTTAGAAAATGCCAGTCTTGTCTGAAGAAACAGCTCTTTTTAACTCCACTAATGCAGCACACCAACAGTATTAAGGTAGTATTATACTGCATCATATCAAATGAAAGCTGATCATGAAGCAAGTGTGAACACTGCTAAAAAATCCATCTAGACTTGAATAAAACGTGATGAGATGTGGTTTAATTGAAAGTATGTATGCATGTATGTGTATATATATACATAAATATACAGATAAAGATATACATACATGTATTTATGTGTATATATCTGCAAGGTGCAAACACTGCACTCCTGTAGCTGTGACCACATGAGAACTGAGATTTGCAACAGGAGCATGAGGGAAGAAAAGACAAAAAAAACCAAACAGCCAGGAGCAGTGTCCCCAGTCAGCACCATGGCCCTGGGAACAGCCATCTATGGCCATGGGGCAGCAGGTGCTGGCACTGACAGGTACAGATGGTAGGGATGTGTGACATTGCTGGGGATCCGCTCCCTGCTGGCTGCAGCCACATCATGCCAGCCAGCACCATCAGTCACTTGATGCTCCTCCTCCCCCATAGATTCCTGGGTGGCTGGGATCAGCAGGTGCTGCTGCCATCTCCTCTTTCAGAGCCCGGGAAATGTGATCCCATGCATTGAGGGTTGGCATAGGAATCTTATGTCAGCTGCCCAGGGGGATATGTGGGTTTTCAGAACTTTTGCAACATGATGATGGATGGTAATAAGCCCAAAGGATGAGAAAATATCCTTAATTAGAACATTGGGAACTATTCAGATCTAAATTCTGCTTTTGAAAACAGTTTACAAGTGATGGACAAAAGTGTTTTACATGTCCCAAGAAATAATTGTGAATATAGGGAGGTGTAAGTTTACACAGAATCACAGAATAAACTGAGATGGAAGTAATCCACAAGGGTCATCAAGTCCAGCTGCTGGCCCTGTACATCACAGACCCAAGAATCACACCATGTGCCCAAGAATATTGTTCAAACACTTCTTGAACTCTGACAGACTTGGTGCTGGCACTACTTGTCTGAGCAGCCTTCTCCCATGCCCAGCCACCCTCTGTGTGAAGAATCATTTCCTAACATCCGAACTAAACCTCCCATGATACCCTTTCAGGCCAATTACTTGAGTCCTGCCACTGGGCACCACAGAGATCAGTGGCTGTCCCTCCTCTTCCGCTCATGAGGAAGTTGTATACTGCAACTACACCTCAGTCTACAACTGAGGTCTCACCTCAGTGTCCTCTTCACCAGCTGAATAGATCAAGTTCTTCAGCATGCATTAGCAGAAATTTTAATATAAAGCTTTAATGCTGAAGTCCTCATGTGATTTGCTTTTGTTTCTTTCAGAGAAAATCACAAAAATATGTGGTTTAGTTTAGCTGCTGTGAGATCTCTGAATCTGATGTATGCTTTTTATACTTAAAAAACTAAAGTTGCCCAACGGCAAGTTGGCAAGATCGAGCATTAAAGAGATTTTGCATTCTCTCTTCGAGAGCACACAAACCTCTGGAATCTTCCCATCTCCAGCGTCATCATCTCTCTAGAAGGGAGATGTAGGCACAGCAGCACAGCAAGGTGTGCTCTCTGATATAGATGAGAGGCATGCAAAGAGGCAGCAGATGTGGTGGTGTTGGCCAGTCTGCTCCAGGCTGCAAGATCAACACAAACAGACAAGTTCTGGGGGCTCTGAGGCTGCACCAGGTGCACTGCCTTCCAAAGCTCCCCCATACCCAAGTTACGTAGTAGAGCTATAGGTAACAAAGAAGCAAAAATCCCACTATCCTAGTGCCCTTTTAAGAAAACAGACTTTGTTTGTACTGACACAGCAAAATATTGTAGAGATGCCTTAACACACAACAAGTGTGTGAATGAAAGAGGATAGACTGAACTCTGTAATCAGGTAGAGAGCTCATGCCCTGATGAGCTTGTAGTACACATGTACTGTTTACTGTCAATATCCACTGTTCGATCATTTGTAAGCAGAGAGAAGCAGGTGTTACTGGCAAAGGGTGTCTGTGCTGTTTGGTTTCTCAAGAAGTGTGATTAGAGAAGGTATTTGAAGGCAGTGAGAATAATCACTTGGCATGTGTAAATGAAAGGCAAATACAAGCAGAGAGTTTGTGTAATGTTGTGAAAAGCATATTTATATGTATTTTTTTGAAGAAGACAGGTGTATGGTACCAGACAATGGAATTTTTTTTATTTGAAACTTCAGTAAAGTAGTATTGAAAAGATTAGCTCAGGGTTATAAAAGCTTTATATAAGCTCAGTATCTTGTTTCAAAAGGAGTACAAACCACAAAAGCATTATAAGATTTTTGAAAAAGAGGTAAGAAATGTTCAATTTTTCTGTATTACTGCTATACATTTTTGTGTGCATGGAGTTTGTTAGATAATGTAATTATAATAATATTTTATGTGATTCTCCTAAATATACAAATTAAGTACATCAGTACCAGCATACTGGTTTGTGTCCATCATTAAATGTAAAAATTAAAGAAATTTGTGTTAATGAAACACAAAATTTGAGACATTAATTACATGAAAGTTAGGAAATTCAGATGGATAATTCCCATAGCAACCAATCTCTTCCTCTGAGTTTTTCATTTCAGTAGAATCTTGCGTTGATTGCATCATACATAGTATCATGCAATTTCATCCTAAAATTTCATCATGAAAGAGAAGAGAAGAGAAGAAAAGAAAAGAAAAGAAAAGAAAAGAAAAGAAAAGAAAAGAAAAGAAAAGAAAAGAAAAGAAAAGAAAAAAAAGAAAAGAAAGTTTTCTTCATGCAACAGTTTCTAACTTTAATTTTTCTGTTGCACAGAGAGCAAACTGGTGCTCAAATGAATCAGGCCCAAGTCTAAATATTTTCTGCTCTTTTGTGGGACCTCCATAAATTTGGCTGGGTTCTTTGGAATCATAGAATGACTATAAATGATAAAGCAATTGAACACTGTAGCCTATAATTCCTTTGAAATTGTCTGCCTTACCATGTAAATATGTAGCTCCAGTAAAAAGAAAAGAGGCAAAAACAATTATGATTGGTGGCTAAAAGATTTATTCCACCCAGATACAGGAAATAAAGTGCTAGTGAAAATGGAGGGCACTTGAAGGTTTTTTCTGACAGCGAAATACAATTTACTAAATTGAAGCTCTGTTGATTGGCACTAGTGGGTCTGCCAGTTAAAGATCATTGTGGTGGTTTCTAGACAACATAAAAGATATGGGAATTTTTAGAAATAGACATTTAATTCTGAATTTTTCCATACTATAAAATTTGATTACAGAAGACCCAGTGAGATCACACTTTTAATCACATATGAATATAGTGGTTAACCTAACCTTGTTAGGTTTTTGTTGCAAAGAATACCAAAAAGGAGCATATTGGGCTGGTCTGAATCTTTTGGGAACCTCATCAACTGATCTAGTCTTTAATTTGGCACCTATACTGTGAGCATTTCCAAGCCCTGGAGCGCTATGAGAAGCAGTTCCATGTCATTGCAACAGGCCAGGACTGGGTAATAAGTTATATTGATTCCATGTATTTATAGAAGGCTGATTATTATTTATTGAGAAACTTAATGGTTTTTTAGATAGTTATTATATAGTTGGACCTACTAGGTCCTCTGATTTAAATACTATTACTATTGGTTAATTAAGAAACTTCGGTAAACAAATTTCTATAATATATTTTACATGTTTACAATACTAGGTGTAGTAAAAGTTAAGATAAGAATTGTTTCTCATTCTTTTCTCTGATCTTCTCACAGACTCTTCCAGAATGATGCCTGGGAAAGTTGTGTTTCTCTCTGTGGTCAGAGAGCTGCTGCTTCAGTTCCATAGCAGATAAACCAATTAAAAAGAAAGATGAACAAACTAAATGACAAGATGGAAAAAAATAAGATCATTTCTAACCTTCTCCACTCATTCTGTTAAAGAAATGTTAAAAAAGACCAAAAAAAATCTGGAGGATAAAACTGCAGAAACAGAGACTAGATTAGGAAAATGAAAGGCTTTTCCTCCTCAAAAGTCTTCAAAATTACAATGATTTTCATTGCCTTGACAAAATCAGATCTGGGTGTTACTGCCATATTTTCTTTTTAGCTTCCATAATGATTATAAGTTCTTCATGAAATGAAAGCAAATTTGTTTATACTTCATTTTGAAGCAGTCAGCATGCCACTAAGTTAGCACTTCTCCTCTAAGATCTACAGAGTAGGATTTAGGCTAATTCCTGGCACAGCACATTTCAGCCGAAGGTTGTTTTCCTTCAACCCCATTTTGTTTTTCATATGCCTTGGCTAATTTCAGGTTATTGGAGTCCAATATAATTGCTTGTTTAATTTCTTCGAAGAAGCAGAACTTCCGTAGTTGAAAAATAGCTTATTTTCTTTAAAAATAACTGAAATCTGGCTTAGGGTTCTCTAGAGTGCAATGCACTATACATTTGTGTTATTTTATCCTTTTAAAGATTCCCAGAATAGTCATGAAATCTTTAAAAGCTAGCTAATCTCCAGGAGGATGTGATAAGTCTGTTCCAGGGTTTGCAAGAGTCTACGACAACTCAACATCACAAGAAAAATCATTTTGAAATTATTGTAAGACTGTATCAAAGACTCCAGAACCAGCTTCTTCTTTCAAGAGGTGACGCTAAATAGAGGAGAGGAGGAAATCTTGACAAAAAGTCCAGTGAGCTTGTGAAAAAGGGTTAATTAGTTTGACACTGGTCAGCGTCACTTTTACCCGTGCTGTACAAACTTGTGTTGTGTTGAAGCACACCAATAATTGAAAAAATTAAGGAAAAAAAAGAGAAGTTTAATGTGGTAGTTAATGACATGGAGGAAAGTAAAATAACAAACAAGATAATAAGATAGGGAAAACTGTAACCTGCATGTTGAGGAGCCAGAGATAATCCTAATATGTTCAGGGTCATTATTTCTGTCCTTGATACAACTCATTACCTTAGTGCAGAGTTTAAGCATGTCACTTCCAGCCTGCTGTCCTCTCCAGAGGAAGACTTTGATGTGAACATGTGTGTTCCTGTCCCTGTGTAATCTATCAATCTGTTCTTCTGTCTTTTCCCTTACAGCTTGATTTTTTACTCATTGACAAGCAAATCTAGTACAAAGGGAGGGGTGTCTAAGACAGTGAAATTCCAACAAGTTTTAGGAAAATTGTATGTTCTTGTGCAAGAAAAGAGAACCAGAAATTACTCCCAGAAAGACACCCAGCTGAAGGCAGCATTTCAGCCTGAGTTGTGACAAACAGAAGCAGCAAAGGGTCAGCAGAACGATGGGTACTGAGAAGAGAAATCCCCAGAGACCCTTCCATAGGAGACCTTCTCTGCATATTGCACTTTACCCCAAAATTAAATTCGCAGGGAACTAGGCATTAGTTCCAGCACTCACAAAGCTAGGGGCTGTGCCTCTTAGTGGAAATAATACGTGGAAATTCCTGTTACCTAGCCTTTACCCATCTCATTGAAATACATTCATGTTTTTGTTTGGGATTTCTGTAGTGTTTTCTAGATGGGGATTAAGGGTTTGTGTCTGTGTTTGTTTGATTTGATTTGATTTGAATTTTTTTGAGGTGTGATGGGCAGGGAGCAAGTGGCCTGCATTACTGAGCTTGATTTGCACCATCAGCCAAGGTACCAGCCAAAACCACAAGACTGATAGTTTTTTCAAGGGAAAGGTTTGCCTCTTCTCTTTAGGGCTAAAGTTAATTTTGGGTAGAATATTGACACAATTTATTACATTTAATCCTTGGCTTTTCTTGTGAAAATAGACATTGCTTTTTCTCTGCCTGATGTGGGAAGCAACCTGCTTTCTAAAGGTATGAAAATAATGTAAAAATAAATATCTAGTAAAAATACTTCTACGATGGGAAGGAATCCAGTCTGTTTGAAGACTGTTGCAAGACATATGTTGGCTCACATTTTCTTTCCTATTCTGAGCATCTGAAAGATGCACTGCATCCCCGAACCTATACAAATCACAGTAGCAACTGAGTGCTAAGTAATCATTTGCAGAACTTCAGGGTATTGTGAGTATGCTGAGGGCAAGATGCATCTGCCTCTCACAGACACAGTCTTGTGAATGCAGCAGACAAGGATTTGTGAATGATGGGAGGGGAAGAGATTCAAAGAGGCTACAAATTCCTCTGGTTCTTCTCTTTTCATATTTCTTTTCATCTGTCGTCTCAAAACCTGAAGTTGAGGAAGCCATTTAGTCCAGCTCACATCCACATCAGCCCTCAGGGACTCCAAAGGAATCAGCAGGACTCCATCAGTGTATCATATCAGCTCTGGAAATGGCCCCAAGTATGCTGATCTTGGTTTCATATCTGGACAGCTTGATCTAAGCTTGAAACTGAATATTTTA
This sequence comes from Hypocryptadius cinnamomeus, assembly GCA_013400635.1. Lineage (NCBI taxonomy): Eukaryota > Metazoa > Chordata > Aves > Passeriformes > Zosteropidae > Hypocryptadius > Hypocryptadius cinnamomeus. The sequence goes on along the minus strand of VYZP01016246.1, from coordinate 3,226 downwards.
TGTATTCAGAGGACAACTGTGCTTATGTTAAGAGAAGAATGTTAGTTGAGTTTGCAATGAGACATTTTGCTTATACTGTATCTTGTTGTGTCTATAAAATCTATGAAACAGCAGCTGATTGCAAAACCCTCTTGCAAATTGGGTTGTTTCAAGCTGCTAGCAGTAGATATCATGTATGATTATGTCTGTTTTGCTAACTGAACATTTAACATTTCAAAGATAAAAGAGCCAGGAGAGTGTTAAAAGGTGTAGGGAATCATTCAGGTTGTTTTAGCATCTCAAGTTTTTATTCCAATGGATTATAATTTTGTTGGTGTTAAGGAAGTAGCTCGTGGATTTGACTTGAAGTTTTTTTATATATGAAGTTTGAAAAGAAAGATCTACATTGAGCCGGCCTTTCACAAATGCCTAAATCTGTTTCAGAGGTCTGCAATGGGAGATTAGAAGGCTCAGATCTCGTACAGCAGATCACCATCACTTTGTTTAGTCGATGAAAATGGAAGGTTCAGGGGTTTTTCCATAGTATGAGAACAAGGCATGACATTATAATATTTAAGGGTAGTAACAGTAGAAAGCTGACCATCATCATAAAAAAATAATTATGAAATGTACTATCCTTGAAGGAACCAAAAGCTGGTACACAAGCATTCTGAGAAGGCAAAAAGATACCAGAGTATCCCATACTGACAGACAGTGCACATTAGCCACTTACTAATAGACAAAATATGTGATATTTTCATTGTAATTGAGATTGCTTAGCAGGTTTTGACACAGAATGGACTGCAAGCTAACTTTAAAAGTTTGTAGATAGCCAAGTACACAAAGCCAAGACTTTGAAGAGTTTTTGAGTGACTCATTCTTGAAACTAAATATGAGAAAGTGTGAATATATTTGGTTTATGTACTACTGCTTGTACTTGAGGAGTCTACACTTTCTTCTCATATTCTTTTACCTTAATATAGCCTATGGCTCTTTTTTGGTGCTCTGTAAAGGTAGATCAGTTAAAGCCTTTTTGAAGCCAGACAACTGTTCTGAATTGCAAGCTACTGATTCAATTCTGGTTTAAAGATTTTTCAACTCTTTTATCATA
>VYZP01016244.1:26957-41634 GCA_013400635.1 Hypocryptadius cinnamomeus | reverse complement strand
GTCCCTCCCAACCCAAACCATTCCATGATCCAATATCAGCCTCTGCCACGGATGGGGATGGTGGGATGCTGAAACACAACATAACCATCACTGAGGGACTGTGAAGCATCTCTATCCCTTGGAATAAAACCATAAAAACTCCAGTAAAAGCTGGAGCTGTGCAGGAGCTGGAGGGGCTGCAGGAAGCTGGGGACAGCCAGGGGCAGAGGGGGCTCTGGGGCTGTGGGAGCAGCCGGGGGCTCCAAGGGCTCCTCTGCTCCAGGGTTCAGCATCACAGCCCTGCTCTGCAGTCATTCCTGGAACATCACCTGGAACCAGCACGTTCCCTTTGATTGACTTTACCTCATGGAAGAAAAAACCTTCTAAGAGTTCCAGCTGCTTTTACAGAATACTTGTATTTATTTAGTAAAATATTTGGAAATCTGCTTGTTGGTTGGGTACAAAGACATTTCCTAAGGGCCATGTTTTTAAAGTGGGATGAGAACAGCCCCAGAACCTGTCTCTCACAGTTTCTACTGTATGTCAGGAGCAGCATGAAAATGAGCCATTGTTTTAAATTATTATGGCTGAAAGAACCCATATTTTTGTTGTCAAAATCTTAAATTGACTCTGCCACAACACTCCATATGTTCTCCTGCCTTAGATTAAAAGATCAGATAAATTCTAATTTATCCAGTTGGGGTTGTGTCCCTCCAGCTGCCCTTTTGGAAGAGCTGTGCTCCAGCCTGGGAGCTGCTCTGGCAGAGCTGCCAGGAAATCACACAGAGCATTAGCAGGGCGAGAAAGGAAGAGGTGGCTCAAAGGCTTTGTCCTCCATGGTCAATAACACGGGGAAGAGGCTGTGCACATGTTAATTAGCTCCAATTTGCAGCCTGAACTGTATAAATAGCAGTTTGATAACCTTGGCTGGTGAGAGAGGAGTGGTGGGAGCAGGGGAAGGATGCAGGGGATGCTGGGGTGGGGGTGCAAGGACCAGCCTGCCCTGCCCCAGGTGGTGCCACATGAGCAAAGCTCAGGCCCTGCTGCACTTCTGCTGCCTGGGCAATAAAACCTCTGGCTCCAACAGGAACTGAGTTATGCTCAGCATGTCAGAAGAGCCCATCAATCCAATCCCCTCCCTGCGAGAGCAGGAGAATCACAGAATCATAAAATCCCAGAATGCTTGGATTGGAAGGGATCTTAAAAATCACCCAGTGCCACCCCTGCCATGGCAGGGACACCTCCCACTGTCCCAGACTGCTCCAAGCCCCAATGTCCAACCTGGCCTTGGGCACTGCCAGGGATCCAGGGGCAGCCACAAGACAGAAAGACACTTTTTGACCATTCTGATTCAACACTCCATAACCCAAAGGCTTGGGGTGCCCCTAATGCCACCCAAGGCCATGAAGAGCAGGGGGTGTGGGGCTGAGTTTCTGTCCCAGCCAGGCCATGAAGAGCAGGGGGTGTGGGGCTGAGTTTCTGTCCCAGCCAGGCCATGAAGAGCAGGGGGTGTGGGGCTGAGTTTCTGTCCTACCCAAAGCCATGAAGAGCAGAAGGTGTGGGGCTGAGTTTCTGTCCCAGCCAGGCCATGAAGAGCAGAAGGTGTTGGGCTGAGTTTCTGTCCTACCCAAAGCCATGAAGAGCAGGAGGGTGGGGCTGAGTTTCTGTCCCAGCCAGGCCATGAAGAGCAGAAGGTGTTGGGTTGAGTTTCTGTCCTACCCAAGGCCATGAAGAGCAGGGGGTGTGGGGCTGAGTTTCTGTCCCAGCCAGGCCATGAAGAGCAGGGGGTGTGGGGCTGAGTTTCTGTCCCAGCCAGGCCATGAAGAGCAGGGGGTGTGGGGCTGAGTTTCTGTCCTACCCAAAGCCATGAAGAGCAGAAGGTGTGGGGCTGAGTTTCTGTCCCAGCCAGGCCATGAAGAGCAGAAGGTGTTGGGCTGAGTTTCTGTCCTACCCAAAGCCATGAAGAGCAGGAGGGTGGGGCTGAGTTTCTGTCCCAGCCAGGCCATGAAGAGCAGAAGGTGTTGGGTTGAGTTTCTGTCCTACCCAAGGCCATGAAGAGCAGGGGGTGTGGGGCTGAGTTTCTGTCCCAGCCAGGCCATGAAGAGCAGGGGGTGTTGGGCTGAGTTTCTGTCCCAGCCAGGCAGGACGAGCTGGAATTGCTGTGATTCCCTTTGGGAGGAAACTGTTGCTGCTGCTGCTCGCAGAAATCTCTCACACCCAGCTCTGTGCTTACTGCTGAGTGTATCCTCAAACATTCCCTCTCAAAACACGCGTGTGAGGAAGAGAAAGTTCCTACAAACAGCGATTTATCCCACGCGAGGAGCACGGCGCAGCCTCGCTGTCACCACTGCCAGGAGCCCTCCTGCAGCTCTTCCAGCCCTCCATCCTCACCCCTGGGGTACAAACAGCCTCCCCCAGTGCCCTGCCCAGCCAGCTCCAGGGCTCCCTCTCCCCCAGCCATCCAGCATGCAGCTCAGCTGATTAAATTTGTGCTGGGGCCAGGAGGAGGCTGTAATGCGGAGCTCACGGAAGCAATCATGCACCTGAACGTTTCCAGATGCCCTCGGGACATTCTGGCTCCATCCTCCTGTCCAAGCAGCTTTTCAGTGTTTGTGCAGGGAAAAAAACAAGGCAAGGAAAATAAAAAAGCAAAGATGTGAGATCAGGTGTTGTACGCCTGAAGTGCACAACTCAGTTTTATACCACTCATGTGGTACCTGCTCTTCACAGAAACAGTCCAGGTTAACTTTTCTGGGTGATTTTAATTATCATGGAGAATGGTTTGGGTTGGACCCTTCAGACCATCTCATTCCACCCCCCTGCCATGAGCAGGGACATTTTCCTCTGACTAATTAGAAGATTTTTTCCTCTGACTAATTAGAAGATTATTCATTGGTATCAAAACACCACATCCAACAAGGTTTGCAATACTCAGCTGAGTATTGATAATTTATTTGTGTTTATGTAGGACACCCAGCAGTAACATTGACATTTCTAATGTGTTTGGAGCATTAGACAAACAGAGGGATTTTTGCCTGCTTAGCATTACACATTATGCATCTGTCCTACACTGTGCCAGCTTTCCCTGCCGCTGGATTTTCACAGTGGTAGGAAATAACAGGGATAAAGGGATTAAAAAGCAATGATTTTCAGTAAAGCCTTATAGGACATGTCTGCTATGATCTCAGCTTACTTGTCTTCTCTACACCAGTAAAACACTCTCATAGTAGACAGATTTATGGCTTAAATGCAGACAAGTGTGTAAAATAAATATTTTGCTTATAGCTTCCACACCCTTTCAAACATTCCCTGTGATTATAATGGCTTCTGAAGTCTCTTTCCAATGGGGTGATTTGCAGTTCAGAAGTTAAAATCAGGGCCCTCCTCTGGCCTCAGTGCCAGCTAAAGGTCATGATTGAAGTGTGGTGTTTAGCAATTCCAAATAATTGTATCCAGACTTCAAACACGCCAGGCTTTGTCACAGCTGCCACACAAGGTCAAACTGAATTTCAATTCTGTTTATCTTTGTATTAATAGAGCTACAGTTCAGGCTATGCCATGTGAAATACAGTTCTCAGAGCAGTGGCTGTGCTTCCTCCCAGGGGGAAAGACCATGGAGGCTCTGGGGACTGAGAGACTTCATCCACAGCAGGCAAGAGAGGGAAATTCAAAGCCTGTGAGCCCTCATTTCACAGAGAGGAGCAGTTTCACAGCTCACCAAGGTGTGTGACAGACCCAACAACTGAATCAACATCTCCTGAGTGAGGAAACTCCAGGTTCCTCCTGTGACAGCTCCCTCTGTGTTCATCCCAGCCCAGGGATGCTCCCGTGAGCTCCAGGAGCTGTCACCCACCCATACACACAGGGGACAAGCTTACAATTAAAATTATCTCTGTACCTGCCACAAAAGAGTCCTGCCCAGCCCCCCAGCACACACACAATATATTCATTAATACGCAGAAGTCTCCAAATTCCCATTGTACCCATTCACCGTGAGCACAAGATTTTTGTTGCACATCACTGATTCCTTGAGTAAAATGGATTTGCAGCAGCCTCTGATCCTTCCCCACGTGGGGGAAGGACAAAGCAGCTGCTTTACCTGCTTCACCTTCGTGCTGCTTCTTCCTGAGCACAAACCTTTGACCTTCACGCTGCTCTTTCCTGAGCCCAGTCTGAGGCAGACAGAAGGCAATAAAGGATGGGCTTGGTGTGTTTGGTTTTTCAAACATGTCACTATGCAGCAAACACACAGACAAGATATTAAATATGTAAGTTTGCATACTGCAGAGGAATTTAATTTATTTCACACCAAATCAGGAAACAATCCTCAAACCACAATCATTGGGATGTGAAATCCAATGCTAATGCACAGAAATACTGAGCTAAAAAGATCTTCGTTTGCCCAAGGAACACCCAATTAGGGATTTCTCTCTGCAGAGCAGATCTGTAGAGCTACAGATGTCAGCTCAATTCCTCATCAGGTCCAGGAATTCCCAAGTTAATTTCACACTAAGAGGGTTTCAACAAACCAGACACAGGAAAAAAATACTTAAAAAGAAGTATACTTAAATATACTTGAAAAGAAAATATGTTAAAATACTTAAAAAGAAAAATACTTAGATATTGAATTTTTTGACATGGTCAAAATACAGTGGAGAGCTAAGGGTGAGAAATGGGGCCAGAGCTGGTTTTTGAGCTGGGCATATGGGAAGCAGCAGCTGAGAGGGTGGGAAGAAAGAACTCTCTGCTGCCCAGAGAAGCTCCTTCACATCCTGCTCATAAGGAATTGCAAATCCAGCTCTTAAACCCGAGATAGCCTACACTTGGGAGAGCTGCCCTGTCTGCAGCACCTCTGCTCCAGGGTGGCTGGGAACAGCAGGGGCTTGACTGGAGCCAGGGCATCACTTCTGCCATCAGGAGATGCACAGAAATGTTTCCATGGCTGCTCATGCATTAGCACGTGACAGGACTGGGGTGGACAGGAGTTTCATGCTCAGTGTGTTACATTTGCTCTTGCAATAAACACAAATTATGTGCTTGCCAGGAAACTCCTCAATTGTCTTTAAGGAGCTTTGGCTTTCTAAGAAGCTTTGGGGGGTTCCTTGCAAAGGGATGAAATGAGATTGGAGTCCCTCCTAATGAAACATTCACACGACTTGGGGAAAGATACATCAACCACAAGGAAAAGCTTCCCAATTAATAATACATGAGAGAAGTGAGATGGAATAGCGTGTGAAATGACTGACCTGCTTTAGAAACACTGCTGGGTGTCATTTTAGCTCCTTATTGTAGAATTCCCCACATACAACCATCCAGATGTTCCCACCTGCCTTCATACTGTCCCTAACAGGAAGGGAGAGCCACGGCAGCCTTTGCTCCTGGTTCATTTCTCATGGGACACGCATGGAACTCCAGGGAGTCATCCACGGGGGAGGACCTTCCAGGACAAAACCAACCTGAAACCCCCAGCTCTGGAGCAGCCCTGTGGAGCTGGTGTGACTGCTGCTCCCACCCAGACATTTGTGCAGCCCATGCACACGTGGGCACAGCCCCAGTGCTGCACCTGCAATCGCTCCCAGCAGTTGTGCATGCAGTTATTGCACCCGCATGCGTAACTGGGAGTGCATTATGCAAATAGCCACTTATTGAGGTAATTGGGCATTGGCTTGCACAGTTACTGTGGGTAATTTCTGCTGTGCTGGTACCTTTCTGACTAAATCCAGCACATTCAGGCAGTTCTGAAAATCAGTGTCCACATCCAAAAGCTGAGTGAGGAGAAGCCTCACCGGGTTCACCTGGCTGCCAAAAAGTGTGGGCCACACTAAGAACCTGCTGGCACAACACACAAACTCCAACACCTCTTTCTCTGTTTAACTCACACATCAGCAAGAGCCATACTTCTCCAAAAATTCTGACTGTTCCAAACTGAGACTACAGACTTACTCCAATCTCCCAACCATCAGGACCTGCTGCTGTCTGGACAGAGCGAGATTTTTACCTCTCCAGTAGCAAGTCTCTTTAATTTGCAATGGTACCCCTTCTACCTGTCATTCCCACTTGCTACCACTTCCCAGTTTGTATTTCTGGGTAGATGGCACACTAGGATCCCGAGGCACAGCTCAGGAAAATGGATTATGCACACACTCAGGATGTTAAGCAGCTTAATGGCAGGATGTCTGCTCCAGAGAGAAAAGGCAGGGACGTGCGTGACAGGTCACCCAGGGCTCTATTGTTTTATTATTTAAGTTATTTAGACCCTCTTAAAGGTTTAAAGGCCTGCTCCCCAAAATGCCAGGCACTGTACAGATCCAAGCCATGTCTCTGTCCCAGAGCTGCAAACGAGTCCAGGGCAGGAACAGAAGTGGGCACAAGAACAGCAGCAAATGTCACACTCCTTTGGGACAGAGCACAGCACTTGTGGGACAGAGATGAACCAGGAAAGCAGCTGAACATAAAGACAATGGGGGAATAAGGGGATGAAGGCAGAGGGCACAGGAGGAGAGAAGATGAGAACAAAGAGGCAAACAAAAGCCCACACAGTGGGAAACCTCCTGCTTTCCTGGGACCTTCTCTTTTAAGGCTGCTTGAGTGGGAATGTTTTGGAAGAATACTCAGTTCTGCCTGACAGGGAAAGTATTGGCAGAGGTTGTTCCTCAAGCAGTTCATGAAAGATGACACAGAGAGGGAAATCCACTGCCCTTCTGCCTCAGTGCAAACCCCCCTAGCTCCAGGAGGTCCTGCAGCAGCTCCTGAGCTGCTGGTACCTCACAGCCTGGGGGAGAAACCCTGGCTAAGCCATCAACTCATTTGGCTCCTTCCTGCACCAAAACACTCAATTGCAGCCTGTAGGAATGAAAGATGTTTTAACTGCCATCTCAACATTATTCTCATTCCTGGTGTTTTGATGTTGTGGAAACTGCCAGGAAATGAAGACACCAGCTTAAGGCTGTAAAATTTTAATGCTCGCTGTATTTCTCCTCCTTTTTTGTTTGCAGGGAGGTTTTAGGTCCATCAGGTTTGTGCCTTTCAAGGATAGACCTACTCTGCTAAGAAAGTGAAAATAAATTCCCTGCCCTGAAACAAAGCCCTGAAGCTGTTCAAAACACTGGGCTGTCCAAGAGGCATCTGCTGTTGCATTTTTTCCTCATCAGGAGTAAGTGATAGATGGGGAAGGAACATCCGGACAGATGAGAACAGCCCCTGAGAAAGGAAAAGTGTCTTTTTGGACAACATTGATGAGTTCCTTCTGAAAATTCAATTTCCTTATGTATGAAAAACGTCACTTTCACTGTTACCCAAGTGACCTTCTGGGCTCTCAGAAAAAAAATCATCCCCTCAGGAGGAAATCTGAAGTATTAACTGCAAACCGTATTTGCTATGTATTTAACTTATTGTTAACTCGTATTAAAAAGTGCTAAACCAATCTTTATAATAATTTCCTGAGAAGGTACCACTTCACGACGTGCCTGGAGGGGGTGCTGAGCTCTGCCTGTCATGGACAGCAGGGCCTTTTCACCCAGGTTGTGCTCAGCAAACTCTGCCCACGGGATTGCAACACCGTGCAGAGCAGGAGAGTGAAGAATATCCCGTGTGCTTTTGGGCTGTCTGTCAATAAAAGCATCACAGAATTTCCATGACTTTAATAAAGGGCACAGGGATGAGGCAGCACAGCACCGTCCTGTCACAGGTTTCCTTTCTGTTGGTTAAATGAATAATAAAAAATCAGGAAATAAAGATTTTACGGTATGAAGAAAAGCTAGTTTTTGTATCACTGCCACAGCTTCAGCCCCAAGCTCCTTGTGTAGCACAGACTAAAACTGTACCTAAGATCTGATGTGAGGATTCAGCCAGGGCACCCTGGGAACTCGGCCAGAGAAGTGGGTGAAGACCAAGGTCAGGAGTAGGAGACGTGGGGGAACGTGTAAGTCAATAATTGCAAACTAAGGGAAGTGGAAATGGAGACAAGACAGAAACCTGGGAGAGAACAGGAAACAGAACATCTCAGAGGGCTGACACAGGCAGCTTTAAATCCTCAAATGTCAGGCTCAAATGACTCTTATGGTTCACAGAATCACAGAATATCCTGAGTAGGAAAGGACCCACAGGGATCATCCAGTCCCACCTCTGCCCTGCCCAGACATCCCAAATTCCACCCTGGGCATCCCTGGCAGCGCTGTCCAAACCCTCCTGGAGCTCTGGCAGCCTCGGGGCCGTGCCCATTCCCTGGGGAGCCTGGGCAGTGCCAGCACCCTCTGGGGGTGTGAGTCCCCATCCCCTTGGCTCGAGGTTTGCCTCTCTACAGAGCACAGAAACCCAAATGTTTGAATCCTCACAGGCTGCAGAACTTTCTCACTACATCTTTGTGCCACTTCGAATGAAGTTTGAAACCATTTAGAACCAGGATTCAAAGGGCAGCTGGGAAATTACTCAGCAGGTTCATGCTCTGTCTTAGACACAGGATGTGTGTCGTGGGGGTGACACTGCTCATGCCAGCCCCAGTGACCTGCAGAGAGTGCCAGGGACGCGTGTGCCACTGGAGGGGGCTGCTAACGACCAAGCCCAGTCATGGAACTCTTACCTCTGTTAACTCTAAAGCCTAAGGATGGAAAGGTTGTTAACTCTAAAGCCTAAGCATGGAAGGATTGTTACTCTAAAGCCTAAGCATGGAAGGGTTGTTACTCTAAAGCCTAAGCATGGAAGGGTTGTTAACCCTGAAGCCTAAGGATGAAAGTGTTGTTACTCTAAAGCCTAAGGATGGAAGGGTTGTTACTCTAAAGCCTAAGCATGGAAGGGTTGTTAACCCTGAAGCCTAAGCATGGAAGGGTTGTTACTCTAAAGCCTAAGGATGGAAGAGTTGTTACTCTAAAGCCTAAGCATGGAAGGGTTGTTACTCTAAAGCCTNCCCCTGGATCCAAAGGAAGGCAGGAAGGGATGCTCACGCTGGATCCAAAGGAGGGAAGGACGGAATGCTCCCCAGGATCCAAAGGAGGGGAGAAGGGATGCTCACGCCGGATCCAAAGGAGGGAAGGGACGTTCCCCTGGATCCAAAGGAGGAAAGGGATGTCCCCCTGGGTCCAAAGCAGGGAAGGACGAGATGCTCCCCAGGGTCCGAACGATGCCCGCGGCAGCCCCGGGCGCGCACCGAGGCCGGGGGCGGGGCCGCGCGGGGGCGGGGCCAGACCTCGCCCCGCCCCTCAGCCGGTGCCGCGCGCGGATCAGCCAATGGGAGCGCGGCCCGTCAGCTGACCCGCGGCGCCTTCCCAGGTGCGCGCCGGCGGCGGCGGAGCGCGGGCGGCACCGCGCACCGGCACCGGCACCGCGCCGCCGCTCCCGCTGTCCTGGGGGCGGGCAGCAGGCACGGGGGGACCGGTCCATCTCTCCGTCCATCATCCATCCATCCATCCCTCCATCGCTCCCCGCATCCCGGCGCGCTGGGACCGCGGCGGCAGCAGCAGCGGATGTGCAGCCCCGGGGGACAACCGCGGCAGCGCCCGGCCGGCGGTGAGTGCGTCCTCCGCGCTCGGGGGAGCGAGCGGAGGCTGCGGGAGCGCCGCGGGTGCAAGGGCTCCGCTCCGGGCTGCGGGGATGCGCGCTGCGATGCAGCAATGTGCGGTGCGGCCCGGGGACAGAGCAAAGTTTGCGGTGGCGGACGCGCCCCCGGTGCCCCCCGGGGGAGTCCCCGCGGGCTGCGGGGTTTCGGTGGCTCCGCACCGCGCCGGGACCGCCCCGGGGCTGCGGCCGCCTCGCACCTCCGGGGCTGCGGGGCTTCGGCTGCAGCATCGCTCTCCTCCTCCTCTCTCTCGGGTGCTCCGCTGCTCCCCGGGCCGGTTTGCGGTAAATCGGGGGTTCTGGGGGGGAATCGGCGGTGCCGGGAGCCGGCGGTGGGCGCGGGGCCGGCGGTGCGGCAGCGCTGCCCGCGTCCCCCATTTGCATGCGAATGGGAGCGGATCCCGGCAGATGTCCTGCCTCATCCATTCACCCGGAGGAATGCGAGGAGACAAGGAGCCTTCAGTGTGACAATGGCCCTTCAGAAAGCGGCATAAAGGCGCAGTGTGAGCGGGGCCGCGGCTCCGCCGCCCTCCTCCCGCGGCCGCGGCTTTGTGCGCGGGGCGCTGCGGGCGGAGCGGCCGCTCGCCCCCGGCGGCTGCGGGACCGGCCTCGGGATGCTCCGCCGGGTCCCCGCTGCAGCGCACCTGCCCTTCGGGGGGCTCCTTCGGAAGTCTGTTACCCGAAAGGTGCGGGGAGAAGCGCGGGGCAGCGGCAGCTCTTCATCCCGGGACCGGGGCTCCCTGGCCCGGGTCTGGCGGACAAAGGGACCGGCCCCGCTGCCGCCCCTTTGTCGCCCCTGTCAAAGGGTCCTTTGAGCGCGGGGCCGGCCCCCGTTCCCAGCGAGAGGAGGGACAGGAGCGAGGTGCATTGTGCCGGCGGCTCAGCCCTGCCGGGGCCGCACAACAGATGTTCGCCTGCGATTTTCGCTCTCCCCCAAGTTATTCTCCCCCCCAGTGCTGGCTCGGGGCGCATCTCCCACCATTTCAGGCGGTGGAAGGGAAAGTAGCAGAATTAAAGTAGGCGATAATGTTGTCCAAAGGTGACGGATCACACACAGGGTGCTTCTGTTCTTGTCCTGGAGCTGTGCGAGAGCTCCCAAGTAACCAGTCCCTGCCATGAACACTAGTTTGGAAACCTTGAAGTCTTTTCCTTATGGACTTAAAGGGTCCCTATAAAAGGAGCCCAGTATTTCTGAAGATCATAAGCCTGTTCTGGCCAATAGCTCAGGTGTACCCACAGGGAGATCACAGAGCTTTGAATGACCGAGGGCACACCCAGCATCAGTCCCGCTGTTGTCCAGAGGATCCGACCAAACTGAGTCCCGAAGTCTTGCAAGTCAGAATTTAAGTTAATCTACAGATGGACACAGCGAGAGGGACAAAGCAGTGCACAAAGCTTCCCAGATGGAAAGCGAGGAGAGCCAGGATGGTTCTGCTCTCACCCCCGGGCCAGGGCACAGCCCCTGGTGTCCCTGTCCCTCCTCTCTGCAGCCTCTGTTGTGCCACTGCTCTGGGACAAGAGCTCCAGTTTAACTTTTACCTCGGCAGTTAGAAGTTATCTGCACAACATTTTATGTAGCCCATATAAAATTATCTCTCCCAGTAGGCATTTTGAACATTATTAGACCAGTTACTGTGATGACCATAAAGCCTTTTCCATTTACCTAGAACAGACACGATAACACTACTGATCATTGAAGGAAACAGGATTTTGCATTAAGCTAGACAATTACAGAAGGATAACAACTTTTCACGTGACCTGTGAAGGACCTTTTTTTATTGCCATAAATAATGCTGAGCCCGTCCAAATTCAAGCTGAAAAAAGAAACTTCTGTTCAGTCTGACCTCACAGGGAACAGCCCTGGCACAGGTGCCCAGAGCAGCTGAGGCTGCCCCTGGATCCCTGGCAGTGCCCAAGGCCAGGCTGGGCAGGGCTTGGAGCAGCCTGGGACAGTGGGAGGTGTCCCTGCCATGGCAGGGGTGGCACTGGACGATCTTGAAGGTCCCTCCCAACCCAAACCAGTCTGTGGTTCCATGATTCTCTGTGTGTATTTGCCTCTCATCGCCATCCTCCATTCCAAATGCCCCCGGTGCCCGGAGCCCAGCTGGCTGCCGCGGGCGGAGGAGGGGATGCTGCAGCCTTTGTTTCACACCGATACAGTAGCGTGGCACTGCAGAAGGCAGGGAAAACTTTTCCTAATCGGCGTGCTGGATTCCTGCTGCAGCCGGCTGCTGCCTGGCTGCTGCTGCCAGGGAGGGCGGCACATCCCTGCTCCGAGGCTTTTTTCGTAGGGACACTTAAAACACCTTGGATGAATCATAACAGCGGTCAAGTACTGCTGCTACTGCAGCCTGCATAGCTTAATATTCACTGGAAAGGGGATTTATTTGCATGATTGGGTCTGCAGATTTCTTTTTGTTGTTGTTAGGGATGATGGAGACTCGTCCACATTTAAACAATGTTTTTAAATCTTTTCTTTTTTTTTAGTTTCTCTTATGAATCTTTTGAAGCTCTTATTTCTGTTAATCATAACGATGAGTAAAAATGGGGACTTTGTTCACAAAGCTCTGAGCTACATTATTTCTGTCTCTTTTGGAGCTGCTCCTCCCCCAGGTGAGTGACTTGCATGGTCCCAGGTCTGGCTTTTTGTCAGGCTCAGACCAGGATCAGGCATCAGGAAAGAAAATCCAAACAGACAAAACCTAAGGAGGAGAGTTAAATGATGTTTATAGAACAGCTCTGGTTGAACAGTATTTATTTCAGTTTATTTTCCAACCAGCAAAGTAGCAAGATGCTGCAAATATTTACAGAGCAGCCAAATTTTCCAAAATAAAAATCCCTCTGTCTTCCTGTGCACTTTGTCACCACGGAGGTGCCTGTTCTTTGAAGCCCTGATTAATATAGATGAGTTGTAATTTTCTGACCAAGCCATCCTAGTTCACATATATTATTCCACTGGCAGACATGTGGTCCCCACAGCTGTCCCCTCATTTGTGTATGAAATGGAAACACTGGTGGCATTTGTAGGTTACCATAGCTACACGAACAATACACGTGTGAGGCTTCATCCTGCCAAGCTCCAGATTTTTTCCTGGCAGACATTTTGTAGACACAGAACTGAAGAAAATCTATGTAAAGTTTTTGGAAGCACATAAATGCAGCCCTCCTCCTCTGTGTTTGTATTAGGCTCATGGACAGCCAGCCTGCCTTTCAGCCCCACCACGGCTGATTCCTGCAGCCCCTTCCAGCTGGAGCTGCCAGCCTGGAGACCCATGATGCTCCCAGGAGCCCAGAATTCCAGGTTGTGCTCCAGAGCAGCTAAATCATTAACAGAGTCAGGCCTTAAACACATCTTTCCCAAAAAATCACTTGTGAGTTCTACACAAAAGGGACTTTGGAGCTGGGATGGTTTTTCTGCTGACTCCGTTAGGAGGGTTGGCAGTGCCTGGAGGGCTCCTGGGAGAGGGGAGAGGTGGGAAGCAGCCAGAGCCCCATGCCTGAACAGAAATCCAAGGAAACCCACTGCAAATATTCCCATACCCTGTTTTGTCTCTGCAATTAACATGGGAAAGATGGGCAAGAGCAGAGAAAATCAGAGAGCAGGCTTAGGAACTGGTTTTGCTGGTTTGTAATTAATTATTAAATAATGGTGTTTCTCTAAGATTTGGAGGGCCTAAGTTCTGCACAGGGACCTCACAGGACCACTTTGATAAGAAAGAGTCACTGCAGATGTGCTTGAGTTACTCAGACTTCACCAGTCTCATTCTTTTCCTGCAGCTGAGTAATTAAGTTCTTCACTAATGGTCTCTGTATGGTCAGAGCTGAACACGCCTCCATGGAGGGCTGAGAGCTCCCCAGCTGAAAATTCTTCTGATCCCCACTCTCTTATTCTTTGCTGCTTCAAACCCTGCAACTTTATTCAAATTTTGTTTTGCTCTTTAGATGTCATCTTTCCTTTTTCTATGTATGGCACTGAAAAAAAATACTGGATTGGCCTATTTTGGATTGGCCTAATTCTCCCCCTGGTGAAGGCAGGACAAGTCTGTGGTATCAGTGAGACAAGAATTAGTGTCTGCTCTTAGCTTCTCCTGTAAAATATTTTTGTAACTTCACCTCCTATGTCATAAGACCTTAATTTGGTGTTACAAGGCAGTGTTTCCTTGACATTCCATCTGGCTGAATTATTAAAGGAACAGGAGCTGGTTTTTACCTGGAGCACAGTTTCTAAAGATGGAGTGTTTGCAGTGGAGTATTGCCTTTTTCTTCCCCTTTTAACTAACAGAACAACAAGGCAAAGCAAGTTTAAGTAACAGGCCTGAAATATTGAACAGGCTGCTGTAGTGAGAATGCACTAAAGTTATAAAAGTGCCAGGAGAAACAGCTCTTTCCTTTATTTTATTGGGTACAGCAGCCTTACTACATAATTTTCTCTCCTGAGGTGCTGCCCTTTTCTCCTCAGTGGTCACACAGGGCAGTATTTCCCTGAGCAATTCCCACGCCAAAGCAGCTGAACACGGAGGCAAACCTTACTTGGGGGTTTCAGTTAGAAATTTCAGAGGTTGTCAGTCAGCATCTCATTTCCAGGTATTTAATCTAACTAACTCTGGTGATTGCAGCAATTTGGGCGTCTGTCAGCTTGCATTAGAGCAGGAGAGCCAAGGGCTTTTGGAAGCCAAGCCCCCCTGAAGGTACCTGGCAGGGTTTGCCTGGCTGGTGGCTCAGCTCTGGGCAGGCTGCTCCCACCAGTGCTGGGGGGTACAGCCCCCACCCGGCTCCTGTGGGAGAGCTGGTCTGGCCCTGGAAGGGAGCAGAGCCCCAGGTTATTGGGGTGGGGGTCTCTTCTCACTCCAGAGGCACCCACAGCCCGTTCCCCACCGTGTGCTGGGAGCCAGCGCTGGCCCAGAGCAGCCCAGCTCCTGGGGACTCCAGAGGGGATCCCGAAGGACTCCTGGGTCTGGAGGGGCACATCCACCCCTGGGGTCAGCTGGGAGCACTGGGAGGGGGCACATCCACCCCTGGGGTCAGCTGGGAGCCACTGGGAGGGGGCACATCCACCCCTGGGGTCAGCTGGGAGCACTGGGAGGGGACACATCCACCCCTGGGGTCAGCTGGGAGCCGCTGGGAGGGGGCGGATCGGGCTCGGGGGTCA
>VYZP01016244.1:0-26883 GCA_013400635.1 Hypocryptadius cinnamomeus | reverse complement strand
GGTCAGCTGGGAGCACTGGGAGGGGACACATCCACCCCTGGGGTCAGCTGGGAGCCACTGGGAGGGGGCATATCCACCCCTGGGGTCAGCTGGGAGCCATTGGGAGGGGGCACATCCAGCCCTGAGGTCAGCTGGGAGCACTGGGAGGGGACACATCCACCCCTGGGGTCAGCTGGGAGCCACTGGGAGGGGGCACATCCACCCCTGGGGTCAGCTGGGAGCACTGGGAGGGGGCACATCCACCCCTGGGGTCAGCTGGGAGCCACTGGCTTCACCCCAAAGGGGTTGGTTGGTGACAGGCAGGGGGTGTCAAAGGTGTGGGATGGAAGAGCAGCACAGGTGAGCCAGGGATGGGTCTGGCTCCTGGATTGGGGTGGATTGGGGATCACCTGCCAGAAACACACACATTTCAGCACCACACACCTTACAAGGTGGGGCTGAGAGCCAAACCAGATTCCTCCATGCTCAACAAACACTTTTCCAAGTGAAAGAAGCTCCACCTTTGGCTATGGTAACCCAGAGCTCCAGGCCTGCCACTGGAGAGTTTCACCTGAGGTCACTGCTCCTTTTATCCACTGTTTTACCCTGTTCTAAAGAGAACACTCATGTCTGGAGAAACCATGTGGCTGGTTAAATTCATGGGAGATGTTCCCTGGCTTCCTCCTCCACCCTGAAGTCTGACAGATCACATCTTAAGGAACTTCTACAAAACACCTCAGAGTTATTCAGAGAGAATCCCTGGGCTTGACCAAAGTTTGGTAGAAAAACATTTTACCTTGTTTTAATAAAATATCAATCAAAGCTTGGATTGTCTTTTCATAATTTGAAAATGTTTATCATTTATGTAATGAATCCTTCATTTTCTGTTATTTCATGCATCATATCATTTATATGATTAAGCAAGTCCAAAACTATCTAATAAATTCATACCTTGCTAATGTGCTGCATACCATTACTGGGGTGCAGATGAGCTGCTGATTGGCCTTGTTAAATTTTTCAATTACAAATGATCCATCATTCTAACAGAAATAGAGTAAATATTGATAGTTCCAGAGAGCCACCAGTGACTTGTAAATGCATTGAAAAATAACTTATCTTAGCCATAGGTGAACAAGCAGTTACAAAAATGGAGTTTTTAAACTGCTGCTTGAAAACAGGTCTTTAAAATGGGTTCATTGGAGTAAAAGGCACCAAGTAAAACCAGGTCAGTTGTTTTTTCTAAGTTCATTGACAAATCTGTTTTCCTTTCTCTTTCTGCCTCCTTTAAGTATAAGAAGTCTGGTTTATACAAATTAAGCATTATCATGCCCAAATTAATCACTGTAATTAGGTAAAGATTTTATCTATAAAGCCCCAATAACTTAAAATTCTGAGAGGAAAAAACTTCCTTTCTGCAACAGACAGAAATGTTAGTACCTCTGTGTTTTGCAAGCACTGATGAAAGAAACAATCCATGGAAAACCTGGGATGTGGCCCTGACCAGCCTGAGGACTAAAGCTCAAGGGACAGTTTATAGCCTGTTCCTAAACACACAGTACATTGAATAAGATGTATTTTCTCTTTCCTTAACCTCGTGAACGTCTCAAAGCAATACTGTTTTCTGCATGGAGCAAAGCATCAGCATTCTGGTGATACCTGAGATAAGAGAAATGCTTAAAGCCAGGCTGTGGGGGTTCCACACTCTCAGCTGGCTGAGCTCTCCTGCCCTGATCACCTGGCAATGATTTTGGAATCAAACAGTGGTGGGGAACACGTAGTTCATGTAGCAGAAGAGCAGAAAGACTCGTGGAAAGGAGGAGGGTCATGGGATACAGCAGTGGAACTGGAGAGAGAGAAAAGAGCCTTTTTCTCAGGTCACAGTAAAGCCTTGGTTCAGAGCAGTTCCAATCCCAAATCTGTGGCCACTTAATGGAATTAGTTCTGTCCCTTCCCAGCTTGGTTGAGTTCCAGATCTTTGTCTTGGTGCTAACAGCCTTTCTATTACATCTCAGCACCTCCCATGCTAAATCCATTTATTTTGTTAGTGGTATGCTCACAATCTTTCCTATCAGATCTTCCCATATCAGCCAACTCAATATATGGGTCTATTAGCATTTAAATATATATAGCTCAGAAACAGAGAATTGGATTTTGTAAGCATAAAACTCAGAAAAAAATCAATAAAAGTCTGTTTTATTCTAAGGGCTGAAGTCTGTGTCAGCACACTACATGTACAAACTGTGTAGATATAGATCTAGGCTAATAGTAAAATACAGTTTAATACTTAATCACTAATAATTGAAATGCTAACACATATTACAGCCACAGGAAACAGAATTATCAAAACAGAGTGTACCAAGGACCAGAAAAAGAACTTTCTTCCTTGATTGAAGAATTGAAGATAAGCAATTGAAGCTCCATGCACATATAATTTTTAATAACAAGCCTTATGCATTCCCTACAGCCAGCACCATTGTGTTGATTTATAAATACCTCCAGAGCTCCTGACTCATTCTGGTTGGGATTTATCAGGCTCTGTTTGCAGCACAGGTTTTTTGGCACCCTCTGTGGTAGTAACAACCACGTACACGCCGGGGTCTTTCCCAACTGTGGGGGATCCTGAGTGACTCACAGAACTGGAGTTTGATCTAGAACTGTGTAGGAAGCAAAATAATCACACTGCCAGGAGCCAGTCAGCAAAAAGGGAGGAAAAGGATTTTCTGTTACTTCAGGAAAATCCTCTGGAGTTCTGGCAGCCCTGTTTCTCCTGGTTAAAAATACTCCTTGTGGGCTCCTTCTTTTGTTATTATTAACACTTTGCTTCCACTGGCCAAGCTCCTTGGCTCTCAGAGTGGTCAAAAAACAAAAAGGGAATTCTCCTCCACAATCCAACCCAATCTCTGCATGCCCTTTGTCCTCTTTCTTTTGTTTTTTAGGTTTTTGTTTGAATTGTGCTGATTTTGATAGGTAGTGAGAACCAGAGATTTTCTGAGCTGCTCTATATTAAATGCTTGGGAGGGAGGTGCCCCCGTGGGTTACAAAGATGCTCAGATCCTTCCACGTGGTTCTGAGATCCCAAATATGCCATGACTCAATCCATTTCTACTCTTTAAGTATGGTAAGAAGGCAAAGCAGGATTTCTCCACCTTTGGTCCTCTTTCATTCATCAGCCAGCAGACACACAACACAAAAAGTAGCTGGAAGAGGTCTTCCCAAATTAGCTATGCTCTGGAAATTCTAGATACTGTACTAAAACCAATTAGGTTTCAATTCTGCCTTGCATTTAAAATGGAGAGAAGGCTGGGGATGGGTTAGGGCACGTGAGGGGGAAAGGAAAGCACACCCCAGGGGTTTCCCCTCCATCACCTGCAGGCAGGCAGAAGGGAATAGCTGCAAGGAAGGGCTCAGGGAGCTGGATCTTAACCTGGCACTGGAATGGGCTGACTTTCAGAAATGCTGATCTAATCAAGAAACTTTCTCTGGTGATGATGTGGAACCAGAACAGTGGTTACAGATGGGGTTCTTCTGCATCAAATGGAATCAAAGCTTTGCTTTCACATTGAGCCCTTTCAGCAGGATATGAAAACAAGTCCTGGACAACAGAACAGCCTGTATTGCCCCAAACTCATTCATGAAGAGAAATGTAGCAAGAAAGCTGATAATAGTTTGTGTTCCTAGCACAAGAATATTCCTGCTGCACAAACATATCTCACCTTTCGGCTTTCAAGGCCATGAAGTGGTTTATGAGGTTTTTTCTTTCCTAAAGCAAACAGCCTCTGTAATTTGACAGCCCACTGTTTGGCAATCCCCTGTTATTCCTGATGTTTCTAATATGACTGCTTAATGGTAATCTGGGAGAGATTTTCCATCAGTTGCCAGAAGCTGGGTTGCAATTCTCTGGTGGATTTGATGGGCCATCAATACCCAGTGGCTGCTCCCTGCAGGGGATCCAGCCCCTGGCACTCCAGAGCAGTCTATGAATGAAAACCATTTTTCCCTCTCCTGCAAATTTACTTCAATATTTTAATGAAAAATACTGTATCAGATGCGAGTGTTAAGAATAAGCTCCAATAAATTACAAATTTCCAAGCTGTAATATGCTGTTTCTGCAGCGCAGACGTTATGAATAGGATGCTCCTCGCAGTTCTTTGGTGGAGATAAGAGTAGTATTTTTCAAAAGAACACAGATGAAGCATGCTAAGGTTGTCTCAAGATACAGCAAATCGCCTTCTCACCAGAGCTTTCCCCAAAATTAAACACAGACTTTATTTTGATGGAATGTGTGTACAGATGAGAAGAAAAAGTAGGCATTATTTGCAAGGAAAAAAAACCCTCAAAACTTTAATATTATAAATCCCTGAAGATGTGTTTTGAGGCTTTATACCATTATTACATGTCCTACAGGCCCTTGTTTCTGTATTTCCTTTTAATACCCAGCTCCCACATTCAGAGTTTTTCAAGCTCCTTCAACTGTCATCATTTCCAGCTTGATTTTTCTGCATTTTCCACAATTCAGACCTGTAAATAGCTTATTTCCTGATGGCACTGGAGACTTTAAAAACCTCACTATAAAAGGCTTATTATCAAGCATTATTCCTCAATATTTTTCCTAAATACACAGGATTGCACTTGTAACTTTAATTCCTGGGAAAGGAGCCCATTCCGTGGGTTGGCTGGAAATGTCCTGGTTATTAAACTCCAACTTCTCTTTCTCTAGGATGTTCAAGGTCACTGATGCTCTTGACTGGAGTGACTTTAGTAACCTGCTTTTAGACTGGGATTAGTGTTGAGCTGGGATTTAGAGGCTGCTCCTATTTCAGTGCCTCTCCCTCCTAAAGCCCGGCCAGAGGCACTGGCTCAGCTGAGCACGGCACCAATCCCTGTTTTATCCAGGAAAATGGGGATGCACAGCTGCAGAGGCTCTGCTGAAGGGGAGGACAGAGCAGGGCAGGGCAGGTGTTACCTCCAGCACACACAAAAGCCTTTCCTTAAACTTGCCCAGCTGCTCTAACCAGCCTGCAGTGATCCCAGCCTGAGCTCCCTGTGGGTCCCCTCACCTCCAGCAGTGCTTGCAGCATGCACAGAGCTCCAGCCCAACCTCTCCCAAGAGGCTCTTCCACAGTCACAGAATGGGTCAGGCTGGAAGGGACATCTGGTGCCACCTCCCTGCTCCAGCAGGGCCATCCCACAGCACTGGATTGTGTCCAGATGGGTCTGGAATATCCCCAGGGAGGAGACTCCAGCCCCTCTCTGGACAATGAGCTCAGTGTGTGGTCACTGCACAGGGAGGTTCTGCCTCATGCTCAGCTGGAACTTCTGGGCATCAGTTCCTGCCCATTCCTCTTGTCCCGTTGCTGAGGGACACAGCAGGGCCTGGATCTGTACTGCTCCCAGTCTGGATTGCATTTCCCAGTTCCACCTGAGCCTTCCCAGTTCTCCTAGTTGGCACTAAGCCTGCTCCAGGTCCCAGGGCAGGGCTGTCCCACCCGAGCCAGGCTGCAGCAGCCAGGACAGCTTTTCCTGCTGGTGATGGGAATGCAGGAGCTGCACGAGTCACCAGCAGAACAGACAATTTTCCAGCACACAGCTCAGGTACTGAGGCTCAGCCTGGGAAAGAGGGGAGGAACGGGGGAGCAGCGTGTGCTTCTGGCTCAGCAACTGCAGAATAAATTGCTTGTCTTAGCCTGAGGTAATTTCTTCGTGTATCTGATCCTTCCAACTTTTACCTGGGCACACTCAGAGCAGGTGGCTGCCGACCAAAATCTGGGCTGATGCTACTGCAATATTAAAGAAATTCTGCAAGAATGAGCCACCTAACTGTGGAGAGGGAGGATTTGCTGTGGCAGCATCACTGTTTCAAAATGCACCCAGATATCCATGTGCAAACAAGATTGTTGCTCTTTTCAGTGAATTTTAATAGTGACCATTAATACAGTTGTCAGGGAAGTGTGAACTTTGTTTTCCTATTACCAAGCAAAAATGTGTAATATCTGTTCTTTTTAGTTGGCAGGTTAAGTGTGAACAATTTTAATGAACAGTTTACTTCATTCTTGTCCCTTCATATTTTCCTTTTCCTGCACTGGAGGTTTAAATGTATTTTTTCTTCCAATCACCTGCCCAACCTCACTCTTTAAAGCCACCAGTAAGGCCGTGGCTGCCAGGGCACACATCTTCCCACTCACCCTCTCTCCAAGGAAAACTGAAATGAAGGACCTTCTACTCCATAACCAAACACCCACCCTCATGGGCCAAACAAATTCTCAGGATTAACCATTTTTCAGAACTTAGGTGGGAAGGGAAGAGTCAGACCTCCCCATGGCAGTTCCAGGATGGGAGGCAGGAATGATGCTCCTGTTTCTGCCCTCAGGGAACAGGAACAAGCCCACACCCCAGGCAGCTGCTGTGGGTTTGCTGGTGACAGAAATGTGCCTTTTTTTCTGCACTGGGTACTGAGCAGTGCCATGGAAAATGCATTTAATTAGCTCGCAGTAAAATAATTCCCTCCATATCTCTCACATAAAATTAGCCATTATTTCTGCTGATATCAAGTTGCCAGCTGTTACAACTGCTGTTGTGGGTTGGAACAGCAGAAAATACGAATCTAACAAATGAGAGGGAAGGCAGGGAATGCTAAAAGCTTTCCTTCACACCCTCAGTATCTGTGACACCAAACACTGCAGAGGTGTCTGGGATCAGTGCTGCCAAGGCTGGAAAGATGAGGATCCTGGAGCAAAGGGATGGCTTTTGGTGGCTGCTCTACTGCCTCTGTAGCTTTGGTCAGGGCTGTGGATGGGGTTTTACACACCACAGGTAGCTAAAACCAAAGGCCATGGCATGGTTGTCCCTCCTGCTGTGGCCCCTGGGCTGCCACTCACACCAGCACAGCTCTGAGATGGGCTGGGGCACGTGGGGCTGCTCAGAATTCACTCTTTGGTTACCCTAGAATTTCATTTCCAGCTTCATCCAAGCTGCCCTGGGCTGGGAGAGACTGAGGAAAGCAATGTGTGGGTTGTTTCTAAATTTGCAGTTAAAGAAAATTAAATCCATTAGCAGTAGAAAATAGCTACAGAAGAGAACGAGCCACTAGGAACTTGTAAAATCATATATTTACAGTGATCATAAACCCAGAACTCTGGTCAATAACCCCACAAATGCCTTCTTAGCAAGGATGAACAATAACTGTAATGTGCAAGTAAGAGGATATAAATATTCAACAAAGAAAGATCGAATTTGATGTTTTTTGCAACATCTAGACACGCTCCTACATATCTTAAAAGAACCTTTGAAGTGTTTTTCATGCAGTTTGGTTTTTAAAGCATTACATGATTCATACAGCTACATCAGGGCTAAAGCAGTAGTAGAACATCATTAGGGCCCTCAGCTTTGCAAGGCTCCAACTCCCTTCTCTTCATCCACTGAGAAGTTGGAGGAGAAATTCCACAGGCAGGAATTTTGGGGCCAATGCTCCCTCTTTGCTGCAGAGCTGGAGCAGGGACATGTCCCTGTGTGAGGGGACAGCCCACGGGCACAGCAGCTCAGGGCACCTCCTGTACCTGCCTGGGGCAAAGCACTGCCAGCATTATTCACTGCAAAATGCTGCCATTTGAAAATCTGCAATTAAATCAATTAAACTTCGGATGCCATCAATTTTCCTAGAACTGGCTGGCTTGGGTCAGCTACAGATGTGTTGCTGTGGAGGGAAGCATCCATCAGAGTCAGCACAGCTCAGCTACCCCAGCCTCCTCATCACTCCATGCTAACACATTCCCTACTACCACAGTGCCATTAGGATTTATTTTTTAATAGAATCTTAGTCAATTCTTCCATCAGTGGGAAGTTATTTGGGAAGGAATGTTGGTCCTACAGTTGGTTTTCCCCCCTCCAGCAGAGTCTGCTCAGCTCTCATTCAAGTCTCAGCTACCAGAGAGAAAATCTGACTCAACAGGGTCAAATGTGTTCTCTTCCCCTTCCTCTAAACCACAACCACAGAAGAACAATATAAAAATAAATAATGAAATTGCTGTTGGGTGTGTTCTACCTACAGCACTACATCATAATCTAAACTAAAACATGGTAATTTCATTATTTAATATGATCAGATTTAGAAGTAAGTGTTGTACAAACGGGATTCCTGTCACCACTATCCAAAGGAGTATTTTAAAACTACTTTAGAAGCTGTATTTAGTTGTATTATTTTATATAGTACCACCTTTGTGGGCCGTGACTTGGTTGGAGCTTTGCTACGTTCTGATTGAAAAAGATGTGATTTCATCACTGAGTTCTCTCAGATATCACAGAGTCACAGAGTGGTTTGGGTTGGGAGGGACCTTAAAGCCCATCCAGTGCCACCCCTGCCACCTTCCACTACCCCAGGTTGCTCCAAGCCTCATCCAACCTGGCCTTGGACACTTCCAGGGCTGGGGAGTGCACACAGCACAACCTGATTATTTTAGTTACAGAAAAACCCAAACCTTTCTTTTGAGAAGTCTCAGCTGCACTCACCAGAGCGATTTTCCAATGAAGGGAGAAGGAGAAAGACTTTACTAGGAGATTTCCCTGGAATATGTGTTCAAAGCCTCACGGTACACCAGATGTTCTGAGGTGCCTGGACACAGCTGGGTTAATTTAAAGGCACTCTTGCATGAACAACTTCAGGCTAAGCAGATACAAATGTGGGGCTTACACAGCAATTTGGAGTTGTGAACAGTTCACACGAGCACAATGCAGTACAAACAGCTGAAATAAGGGCAGTACATTCATTTAATCAAATTTGCTGTTATTGTTTGGTGCTGAGCTGGATTAAATCTAAGCTGTTATCTGGAACTGATTTGATTAACTCGGATAAATTTTGGCAAAGTTCATAAGCGTTTAGCTTCAAACTTCTAAACCAGCAGCTTCCTGAGCCTTAATCCAAGCCTTGGGGACAGGGGTTGGGCGTTGATGCTCACTGAAACCCCACTGTGCTCACCAGCACATCCTCCACCCTCAGCATTCCCAAGCCATTCAAACAACTCCTGCAGGGTACATCTGAAAGGTATCCATCCCCAAGTTTTATTTTTAGGTAATTCACTCAGAGAGATTTCTCATGTAAGAGTTCTTCCAAACCCTACATAATTTACCTACACCTGATTGGGATTTTTGTAAGAGCTTACTGTTAAAATAATGACTGTTTTCAGATATTTTCTTTCAAAGCTTGAAGAAACAAAATAATAAATGAACTATATATAAGCTGAGCATAACATATACCCTAATCTGCTTTCAGGACCATCTTCAGGCGCTGATTTACAGAAGATTCTAAAACACTGAGGAGCAGCTGAGAGTCTTCAGAGCATTTCTTAACTTCACTAAACTCAGAAAATCATCTTTCACCTTTCTGGATGTCCAAGCCTTTCACCTTAAACGTCAAGCTTTACATTTTCTGCCTGATAGGGGATCGCCCTCTTCCTCCGTGGGGATTTTAGGGGGCTGGGGAGCTGAACCCCCTCACTGGCCAGCATGGCAAAGGCTAGAGTTGTTTTAACTGTGTGCCAGTTGGTGCTAGAATTGTTAATGAATTCATTAACTGAGTCTTCCATACAGAGCAGTGAATGTCCACAGCTTTGTGTCTGTGAAATCAGGCCCTGGTTTACACCACAGTCAACCTACAGGGAAGCCACCACAGTTGACTGCAACGACCTCCGGTTAACAAAAATCCCCAGCAACCTCTCCAGTGACACTCAAGTCCTTCTGTTACAAAGCAACAACATTGCAAAGACCACAGACGAACTCCAACAGCTCTTTAATTTAACAGAATTGGACTTTTCACAAAATAACTTCACAAGTATCAGAGATGTGGGGCTCTCCAACCTCACTCAGCTTACGACTTTGCACCTGGAGGAGAACCAGATCACAGAGATGACTGACTACTGCCTGCAAGACCTCTGCAATCTGCAGGAGCTCTACATAAATCACAACCAGATCAGCAGCATTTCTGCAAACGCATTCTCTGGCCTGAAAAATCTTCTGAGATTACACCTCAACTCCAATAAATTAAAGGTTATTGACAGCCGTTGGTTTGATTCTACTCCCAATTTAGAGATTCTCATGATTGGAGAAAACCCAGTGATTGGAATACTTGATATGAATTTCAAACCACTCTCAAACTTAAGGAGTCTAGTTTTGGCAGGTATGTACCTCACAGACATTCCTGGCAACGCGTTGGTAGGCTTGGATAGTCTTGAAAGTCTTTCTTTTTATGACAACAAATTGGTAAAAGTTCCTCAGCTTGCACTCGAGAAAGTTCCCAATTTAAAATTCCTGGATCTCAACAAAAATCCAATCCATAAAATTCAAGAAGGGGATTTTAAAAACATGCTCAGACTGAAAGAGCTTGGGATCAACAATATGGGGGAACTCGTGTCTGTCGATAGGTACGCGCTGGACAACCTGCCTGAACTCACAAAGCTGGAAGCCACCAACAACCCAAAGCTGTCTTACATCCATCGCCTGGCGTTCCGCAACGTCCCCGCCCTGGAGAGCCTGATGCTCAACAACAATGCCTTGAATGCAGTCTACCAAAAGACCGTGGAATCCCTCCCAAACCTGCGGGAGATCAGCATCCACAGCAACCCGCTCAGGTGCGACTGCGTCATCCACTGGATCAACTCCAACAAAACCAACATCCGCTTCATGGAGCCTCTCTCCATGTTCTGTGCTATGCCTCCGGAATACCGGGGGCAGCAGGTGAAGGAAGTGCTGATACAGGATTCAAACGAGCAATGTCTTCCAATGATCTCTCACGAGACCTTTCCCAATCACCTAAACCTGGACATCGGCATGACGGTGTTTTTAGATTGCCGGGCCATGGCAGAACCTGAGCCAGAAATCTACTGGGTCACCCCTCTGGGCAATAAAGTCACCGTGGAAAGCCTCTCTGACAAATACAAGCTGAGCAGTGAGGGCACCTTGGAAATCTCCAACATCCAGGTTGAGGACTCTGGGAGGTACACCTGTGTCGCTCAAAACATAGAGGGGGCCGACACAAGGGTCGCTACCATCCGGGTGAACGGAACGCTCCTGGATGGCACCCAGGTTCTGAAGATCTATGTTAAACAAGCCGAATCCCATTCCATCCTCGTTTCTTGGAAAGTCAACTCCAACGTCATGACATCCAATTTAAAATGGTCATCGGCCACGATGAAGATTGACAACCCTCACATCACCTACACTGCCAGGGTCCCGGTGGATGTCCACGAATACAACCTCACACATTTACAACCCTCTACAGATTATGAAGTGTGTCTGACGGTGTCCAACATCCATCAGCAAACACAGAGATCCTGTGTCAACGTCACAACCAAAAATGCGGCTTTTGCACTGGATATTTCCGACCAGGAAACCAGCACGGCCCTGGCAGCGGTGATGGGATCCATGTTTGCTGTCATCAGCCTCGCCTCCGTCTCTGTTTATATTGCAAAAAGGTTTAAGAGAAAAAACTACCACCACTCATTGAAAAAATATATGCAAAAGACCTCTTCAATCCCCCTGAATGAGCTCTACCCTCCACTTATTAATCTCTGGGAAGGTGACAGTGAAAAAGACAAGGATGGCTCTGCAGAGACCAAGCCGACCCAAGTCGACACATCCAGAAGCTATTACATGTGGTAACTCAGAGGATATTTTGCTTCTGGTAGTAAGGAGCACAAAGACTTTTTTGCTTTATTCTGCAAAAACGACGAGTTGAAGACTTTTGTATTTTTGACTTTGCTAGTCCGTGGCAGAGCAGTGAGGACAGGTGGATATTTCAGGATTTTTTAGTATAGCGTATCGCAATGGGTTGACACAAATGGCAGCTTCACCTAGCTTCCACTCCTCTGTTTATTTTATTCTTTTTTTCCTTTTTTTTTTTTTTTTTTTTTTCAGTTATTGTGCTAAACTTAACACTGTCCCAACTCCAGTGCTGAATAAAAAGAAGGAGGGGCTGGGTGAGCCCGCATTCCCTGAAGCCATCGCGGGGCAGGATCGCACCGAGCTAACCCTCAGTTTTGGACCTGCAGTGAACTAGGTTTGTGACCCTGGTCTGAGGACTCTACCCTGAGAAAAGGAGACCCTGAATGATGTTAGTTGACTGTACTGTAATGTTGTATCAACTGATCTGAATGTTTTTGACTTTCAGCAATGAGTTTTCTTTTTTATTATTATTTTTGTAGTAGTTGAAGGCTTAGGTAAAGCTAACAGGCAATAGGAATAAGTACATCCAGTTTTTTAACGTAACAGATTAAATGTTAATTGTTCTGATTCTTTTTATTCTATTTAGTAGACACTTTTGAAGAATTACTAGAGTTTTGTTGTGTTTAAATCACCAACACACGGTGTTTAATGAAGGCAGAGCTATAATAAATTTAGTTTTGTTCTGATGTTTTTAATTTAGAAGTCACAATAATGTATTGGGTTTAGACGTCACTAGTTTGACTGGTGATCATGTTTTGACATAAAATATACCCAAAATGTTATATAAAAAAATATCATGGGGGTTTTTCTTGATGAAATGAAGTTCCAGGTTCAGGTTTTTTATGCATTTATGTTAATAGCAGTGTTTTCTCTGCACTAGAGGCAAAATATGGAAAATAATTTATTGAGAAAAATGTCTCAGCATGGCTTTTGGACCGAGAGTCACATGCAGAATCAAAACAGTTTGGCATAGGGTACACAGCAAGAAGAACTCACAGAGTGCAACAGGACATTTTCCTTTTTGTATACTTTTCTGTTTATATTTTGAGCTAAGATAGAAATGAAGCTGACATTTAGCTGTCATTACCATCAGTTAGGACAAAAAAAACTCAGTGCTACCAAACTGAAATAAACCAGTTGAATCTTGGAATATACTTGAAAAGAAACTTATTTGGATTCATGTTCCTCCAAAAGCAGAAATTAAGATTAAAACTACCAAGACAGTTACGTTTGGTCCAATACTGAACTGTATTTTTTACAGGCTTAAATTTAATCCATATTCTGAGTATTTTCCTGAATTACTGTGGTAAAGGAGAGCAGCAGTTCTGTGTGCACTGGGTACAATATAAAGGCATCATTTACAGTTGAACCTACGGAAGCGTTGTGCGTTGTCTTTTCTGAATCCCTGGAAGTTCTGCACACAAGCCAAGAGCAGGCTCTGGGGAACACGTGGACATCACACAACACCCCTCAGCAACAAGCACAGCATTTTCTACACTTTATCACCACTTCCAATGTGCAGTTTTTACATATTTTTACACACCAAATAAGTTCTTGGTAAGTAAAAGTTAATTGTTCAAATCACGGATGTGCCTGGGGCTGCATGAAGTTTTTTAACTCATTGGCTTCTCAAATATCTCCACCTCCCCTTAAAATTTACAGATAAGCTTCAAACTTCTTTTTCCTTGTCTAAAAGTGAAAAGTTACCAGCATTGTTTCACTAATCAGCTGCCTTGGTACAAAAATTTATCCATCCATCCATCCCTTGGACGACCTGCCCCCTTGGTCTTGTGCTTCCACATGAGGCCGAGTGAAGGTATTAATTATTAATTATGCATTTCAATCAAGTATTTGTGCTGCTACACACAATCTTTTCTATGTTCAGGAGATCTCATACATTTTTAATCATGTGACAATTAGATGTTGGGATTAGGCAAGTGGCTTTTGATCATGGAGAAGAAACATGTTGAAAGCATTTCTTCATCACCTCCTGGATTTGTTTTTAATGTAAATGGGACATTCCCTCATGCTGCCTTCTCCACAAAAGCTTCAGAGCAATAATTATCATCTGGTCTATATTCCATTCTAACCTTAAAGCTGCAGGCACAATGAATTAAACCAAGATCTCTTCTGCAGCAAAGATTCACTCTACTTTAGCCAGAGAAAAGGACACTGAGGACAGGTTGGGCACAGAATGTTGACTTCCAGCTTGCATGACATCATAAAATCATCTTTGGAAAATAATTAATTAATAGGCATCAGAAGGTGCAAAGCAAGGCCCCTTTTGCATCATCTCCTCTCCCTGATCACACAGCTCTACCTGAAGCTCCCACCAAACTGGTGGAAGAACACAGCACTTTGGGTCCAAAGTGTTGGTTCCTCAGGGACCATAAGCTATCCTGTGCATGGGGCTGCCCTCCAAAACAGCCATCCTGCCCTTCCTCCCTCTGCCCCCATCTCCCATCCTCGCCTCCAAACAATCTGGGGCTCTGTTTGCCTTCTGAGCAAGCCTGTGTTGTCCACTCTGTGCTGGTGGACACAGACCACACCAGCTGCTCCGTGTGTGTGTGTGGCCTGATCTGTTTTCACCTGGCTGTCTTGGCAAACCTGGGCAGCTGCAGAAGCACAGTCACTGGTGAAAGAGAAGGTGACAGGGACACAGGGCCATGGAGGAGGACAGAGCCACATTCCCCAGTGAGCTCAGCAACCTCCAACAGCAGCCAGGAAGAAAAGCAATGTTTAACACGTTCCTTTCCACTGGGGAATAACAGGCCCTGTGTTCCCTCTCTTTTCTGTCATTTGTCATCTTTTTAGAGCAGTGCTGTTAGAGGACTGCAGGGGAACATGGCCTGATAGCAGGCACACACTTGTTGGGATGTGCTGATCTGCAGGATTGCTGGGAAGCTGCTGCTGGGAGTCCTGGAGGGAGCTGCAGGGCACCAGAGAGCAGCAAAAAGCACCTTGTTAAGGCAGTGCATTCTGCACACACAGCCACCTGTGTTAAGTATTTTCAGCCTTTTAATCTGACCTTGCAGAATTCTGTAGAGATCCCCTGGATATTTAAAATCTTGCTAATAAAAGAATAAAAAGTGGGGAAGCGATTAATCACATGTGGCATATAATCGTACTAAATAACCTTCAACCTTGTGCTAGCAATTTCATTGTGCTTGCAGTTATTGTGAGCAAAAATAAAAATACTCTAATTGCCTTCAAAATGTATTTGCATCTACTCTGCACTGAAGACAAAAACCACCCCAGTTTGCTCAGAATCAGGGATTGAGACTGGCCACTTGGAAAACAGGAGGGGAAAACCACTGTTAGCTTTCATTTGGCTTTTGGTTCAGAGAGGCTGTGTAAGAGCAGATATTTCATACCCAACTAAACTCCTGCACTGTTACTTCCCCTTGGTTGCCCAATAGTAAAATATTTCAGTCCCCTGAAGAATAAATAATGCACTCAAGTGTGGGATGCAGTATTTTAGCTAAATCCACTTTTCATCTCCTCACCTAAATCATATTTTATTGGATTGAGAGGGCATTTTCACCCACAACCCAAGACTGACCCAGGACATGGGCTTGGAAAGAAGAGCACAAACTCACCAATTCTTTCACACAGCCTCCAGCCCTGCCCAGGACTATGCCCTGGGTCACTAAAAGGTGACCATGAAAAGAACAGCAGTTTGGGACTCTGGCTCCATGAAGGGGTGAAACTGGAAATAGGTCAGGGAATCTGGGATCCAGAAAGAAGGGCATAAACTTGCCCCATTGCCCCTGGCAATCTGGGACATCAGTGATAAAGAAGAATTTGAGTTCAAATCAGGCAGCTCTTTTTGCTTTGTGCTGGCAACCTTGAAAATAAGGCTGAGGACAAACCACTGCAATGGAATTCCTGAAATTATTGGCATAAACAAGTGGGGGCCATTCTGGCCAGCCTTTACCACAGCTGTGCCCTGCATGGGAACAGGATGAGTCCTTGGGCACACCTGTGTCCATGTCACCATCCTGGAAAGCATCAGAGTGGATGTGCCCAACGGGAAAAGCACAGGAATGTGGGACTGGAGCAGGGGGGAGCCATCACAACCTCCCCAGTGCACCAGGAGTGGCTGTTGGCAAAACCTCTGCCAGTTTTCATAGGAAACAGCTGAACCCCAGTGCTGCATTCCACGTGCCATGATCTATGCAAACTGCAGACCAAAGCATATTCTGCTGATCAAAATTCACAGAGAAGGAGGGAGATCACAGGAGGGGCACCTGCAGAGCCTCACGTTCAGGTTTAGACTGAGAGCACAGCCCAGAGAGCCCTGGCTGCTCCTGCCCCTACTCCTCCTCTGCCCAGGAGAAACACAAACATCAGGTTGGCCCGAGCCTAGCTTGGAGAGCAATGAAAGGAAGGTGCAGATGTTTAAGTGCACCACTAACAGCACTCCCAAGGAGATCCTGCCATGGCAGGAGCTATTTAAGGCCGTTTGCAAGTCCCTAAACAGCAGCTTCAAACAGGTTTTGTGGGAAATGATGCCATTAGCAGTTACTGAAGTGCTCCCTATCCTCCCCCAGTGGGAAGTTTTGCTGCCACACATCCCTGGGGACTAATGCCAGAGGAGTGGATTCTGTGCCTTCCACCTTCTTTCATGTCAAGGCTGATGCTGATAATGGAGCCACAAACTTTCAAGGTTATCAACCAGAATGCACTTTTTCTGAGCTGTTTATCAGAAGGGACTGGGAGAGTTATGCTCCAGCTTTCAGTTCTATTTTAATGGAATCTGGACACCTCATTTCCTTTTGGCCCAATTTGAAAATCCCATCTTGAAAGAGTTCTCAGTTAGTTTGCTTTCCCCAGTGATTCATTCTCCTCCATGTAATTGTATGAATTGAACTTACACAGGGGCCCTGATCCTTATCTTCCCAAAGTCAATAAGGAGTGCACTACTGCTATAGGTACCACCTCATTTCCACAGCCTTCTTGAACTGCCTCTGAGTTTATTTAGGAGACTGCCTTGAGAGACAGAGATCAGAAAAAGGCAGCAAAAAAGTGAACCAAAAGAGACGTCACAAACCATGTACAAGGGCATGTTCTTTCTTTCTAGGCCTTTCCTGTTTATTCCCCATTTTCACATTTTTAACCAAACTTTATTTGCTTTCTTTTTCCTGGGATGCACCCCTGCCAAATTTTTGATCTGTCAAAATCTCTGCTGACCTTTGGCTACCAAGTAGAGACAAAAAGCTACCAAGTAAAAACAGAATCCAAACATCACCTATAACCCTTCCATGCCTATAGCCTACTTTTTAGATGTAGTTACAATAAAAATTCTTTCTCTGAGCAAAGAAATTCTACACACAGCTCTGCCCTTCCTCCCTCTGCTAAGGTAAGAAGGATGGCACCTGTTTCTATCAAACAGGTAGCACAAACACTGCAGTTACCCCAGCATAAAGAACAGGACCTGGTCAATACAGGCAAGGAACCCCTGACACACTGAAAACAGAGCAGCTTCCCAGTGTCTCACTGGATTCTCCTCTCACATTTACCCAGTCAGCAAACACAAGCCTAATAGCACGAGCTCAAATGATCAGCACAGATAAAAGATAAAATAGATTCTTCGATTATTTTGCCTGCAGCAAATAATTTAAAAGCCATTTAATAATTCAAATCATATGCAAAACAAGACACTGTAGTATTTAATATCAAGTTTTCTTATCTCTATAGGGAAGTCAGCATAGAAACCAGCAGTGCTGGGTGGCAGAAACCACTGGATAAACAGAATTAAAGAGTTAATAATATTTCAGGTCTTTTCATCTAAAGAGCCCAAATATTCTCCAACACTTTTGAGCCAAAGGTTCCTTCTGCTGCGTGTTCCTTGGCCTTGTCCTTGTGAAGATCCTAAAGCCCAACCATTTACAATGGATTAATTAATGGTGCTGGATCAGCAGCTTCAGCCCCTCAGTCCTCCTGGAAACCACCTCCACTCCTCCTCTGAAGAGACTGCACCTTCCAGATCTCATCTCAAAGTCAAGAGCTGCTTCACTTTCTTATCCCTTAACGTTCTGAGTGGGGAGAAACAGTTTACACCTAAAATCATTAATCTTAATACTTTCCCAATAGTCTGTGTGATTGTTCTAACCTCTGCCATGAGTGAAAGCGAAGCTGTCAAGGAATGAAAGGGCGAATAAATCCTCCCCAATTCATCCTGCAGATGAAGTCTGGAAAACCTCCAGCCTCTCAATCAGCACATGCATGTCCCTGATTTACTCCAGCTACTCAGAGCTAAACAGATTTCTTATTCCATTTGAGGAGGTGAGTGACTGATGGCTGGGGCAGGAGCAGGGTCAGGAACCATCCCAAGTCCTGCCCGTGAGGATTTGTTGGAATGATAGCTCCTCTCCCTTCAGCAGGGACAGACTCCCAAAAAACCTCGGTGGGGATGAAAGACAGGAGTCCAAATGCTGTTAGGGAGCAAAGCTGCATCTTAGGAAAAGCCAGGGACAATTTCCAGGTTGATAGACCTTGAAAATATTACAGCATTTGAGAGAAGCTGCTGCGGAATGCTGGGGATTCCAAGCGAGGAACGTGCAGCAGCTCCAGTCACGGTGGTTTGTATTTAATGCCCAGAAGTAATAAATCTCCTTTGTCATTTCAATGTTCCTAAGTCTATCCGCTGTTCCGACTTTTATTAATTCTGAATTCACCGTGATGAACTCCTGGTGGAGTGGGCTGCACACCTGGGAGTGGAGAATCCCAAAGTGCTTGCTACGAATTAACCAAACACCCACCAAAATATAAATTCCTGCTGATTCCAGTCCTGTGACAGCTTCTACCCTAATATGGCTCCTCGTTAGAACTAGCAACTGTGCAATTAACTCCTTACTCAAACACAATTTGCACTGTGACAAAGGACAATCTTGCTCAAATAAAGATTTCAGTATTTGACTTGCAAGTTGTACATGTCACAGAAACATGGCTGGGTGACTGATGAGATTCTTGCTGCTTCAATTGTAATTCTACCCAGGAAAATGGTGTCCTTCCATGGAAAATAGCAATAAATCACATATACATATTCCTGTCATGTGAGGCAGGTGGAAAAATGCTCTCACTACAATAATTCTGGTTTGACTTTGCATATATTTCTTTCTCTCCTCTCTTTTAGTGCCATTTACACTATGACAGAACTCAAGAGAAAAATTGAACAAGTTTGGATCATGGAAAGCCATCAGCTGGAAGGGATCCACAAGGATCATCCAGGGCAGCCCTTGGTCCTGCACAGACACCCCAAATCCCACCCTGGGCATCCCTGAAGTGTTTTCCAAACCCTCCTGGAGCTCTGGGATGTTCCCATTCCCTGGGGAGCCTGGGCAGTGCCAGCACCCTCTGGGGAGAGAACCTTTCCCTGAGCTCCAATCTAACAAAAAGAATTAAACTCTGTATATGGAGTTGCCATTTAAAAAACAGCTAGCATGTGTAAATACCATCAAGCTTCAGCGCCCCAGGTATAAAATGACTTTTTATGAAAAAAAAAATCCATTACGATTACACAGAAAAATAGGGAATAAAAATGAGCCAACATTGGAACTGGGACACATGGACAGGATCTTACTTGAGTGAAAATCCCAACAGTAATTAACAGCTCCAGGGAACAAGGAGCAATAAACCTCTGGCTGGAGTGAGAAAGCTTCATTACACCACTACAAGACATTTAACTACACATAAATAGAAAATATTTACATCCTCCTAAATGTACAAGTAAAAAACCCTTAGAGATAAATTTAAAAATGTACAAAAATTCCTGCTGGAACCGGTACTGGGTGTACACACTTCCACACCAGGGCTGGCAGAGCTGCACTGCTCTGGAAACAGCTGAAATTGGGATTTATACACAAGAACTGCCTGCAAGATTTTTCAGCTGCCTGAGGTACGACACCAGAACTTTGTGACTGTGATGGATCTGTGAGGAAAACCTCCCTGACAGGTTTGCAATCTGCTGGAATTCTCAGGTTTCTGGAAGCCAGGCAGGAGCCCAGGCTGCCATCAGGCACCGGCGCTGCCCAATCCCGAAATGCCAGGTGATCCAAGGGCATCGAGCCTGAGCTGTGCTGTGTGGAGCTGCCCCGGTGTCACAGCCACATCCTGCACAGATCAGCCCCTGCTGAGGAAATGTCACTCTGGAGACACAGGAAGAACATTCCCTGGAGGCTGGGGGAATGCCAGAGCACCCGCTGCCCGGAATGACATTCCATGGAATCACAGAGTCACAGCAGGGTTTGGGCTGTGTGGACCTTGAGGAACACCCAACTCCAGCTCCAGCCCCTGGCCCTGGAAGGTTCCACTTGTACCTGTCCAAAAATCTGCAGGCAAAGCAAAGCACTGTATCCAGTGTGTTGGAGCAGATCCACTGGGATCTCCTCCGCTCCCATTTCCTCAGCACCCCCTCTCCTGCAGCACCTTCTTCTTCTTCCCTTCCCACTGACAACAGAAAAATCATTCTGCTTTGGGCAGCTAAAAATATTAACGGTACAAGAAAGTGGATTGAAAAACCTACCAGAGGGAAACAACTCCTGATCAGTAACTGCAACCCCAGCAGAGGAGAACGAGCAGCCTGGACTGTGGCAGGCGTCCCTGCCCGTGCCAGGGGCTGGAGCTGGATGGGCTGTGAGGAACCTTCCAACCCACAACAGTCTGGAATTCCATGTCTCACATGAACACAGCTGGGAGAAAGGGGCTGACTGTTCAATACAGCCCAGTGACAGCCAGGATTGTCCTCACTGTCCCATGTCCATGTGCCCACAGAGAGTGGGGCCTGCAGTGATCTCTCTTGAGCCTCTCCAGATCCCAACTTTTTAAAATCTTTGATTTTTTCATTCTATTTTTGATGAAATGCAATGCTGCTGTTCAGATATAAACCACAAGCTTTCATTCTGCATGCAAGCCAGGCTGTCATAGGCACTTATACCCAGAATTAGTATGCAGCTAGGAGTACATTTAAATTTATCCCAAATTGATATGGAATCCTCTGACAAATGTCTGTCAGGAGGCAGACAGGACCCAGCTTCCATGTGCTTTGGCATATTGCCTTTCTACAGGTTTTAGGTCACTTCAAGACAGAAATGGTCATTATCTTTTCAATATAAAATGATATAAAAGTTTCTAGGTGGTTCCTGTATGTCCAATTATCCATCCCCTGGCATCCTCTCCTGGGAAGAGTGTCAGTGAACAAGGATCTGTCATTAGCACCATCACTGCACCCGAACAGTCACTGTCAGGAGCAGCTCAACAAAACACTTGATGCTCTTTCATGGTGAACCACCTCCATCTTCTGTATCAATTAGCTAAAAAGTATAAAAGAAGCGAGGCATTAATTAGCAAAACGCAGTTGCTGTGTGCCCCGTGCAGGAGGGGAGAGCTGGGGAGGAAAGCAAACACCACTTGCTGTAAAAGCTCTGGGGGAGGATTTTTACCCTTTCTCTCATTTCCCGTGGCACTGGGGTCAGCCCAGCCGACAGCAGGTTGTCATTGCTGCTCCACAGAAGGGGAGATAAAAGCTTTATCTGTGCCACGAAGAAAGCAGGAACAAACAGGGCACAAACACTCAGGTTATGTGCCACAGCTCCAGGTGTCCCTGGGTGCAGCAGCAATTCAGTGCAAAGGTCCCAGGGCTTTGTGACAAACAGAAACCCCCAGAGCTGCACGCACAGGGCCCAGGGCTGGGGGCAGCTGGTCACTCCAGGAGGGGAGGGCACTGCTGGGCAGAGGGGGAACCAGCCCCCAGCCCCACTCTGAGCTCTGGCTGCCTCTGCTCCCAGCACAGCCAGCACCCGAGAGGCAGCTGTGCAGTAAACCCTGGGAAGGCTGGGATGGAAATATTGTATTTGTGGGGTTCCCAGATGAAGGAAGGGATGATGGATCTGACTCCATGTTCTCAGAAGGCTAATTTATTATTTTATGATACTATATTATATTAAAGAATACTAAACTGAACTATACTAAAGAATACAGAAAGGATACAGACAGAAGGCTAAAAAGATAATAATGAAAACTCGTGACTCTCTGCAGAGCCCCAACACAGCTTGGCCCTGATTGGCCAATAAGTAAAAACAATTCACACCAGAATCCAATGAAACAATCACCTGTGGGTAAACAATCTCCAAACACATTCCAAAGCAGCAAAACACAGGAGAAGAAAATGAGATAAGAATTGTTTTCCTTTTTCTCTGAGGCTTCTCAGCTTCTCAGGAGAAGAATCCTGGGCAAGGGGATTTTTCAGAAAATATGACTGCCACATGGAAGGACCTTAAATCCCATCCAGTGCCACCCCTGCCCTGGGCAGGGACACCTTCCACTGTCCCAGGCTGCTCCAAGCCCCATCCAGCCTGGTCTGGAACATTCCAGGGATAACCAGAGCTCATTTCAGTGCCACAGGGCTGCAGAGCCCAGGGCAAGCAGCGTGCAAAGCTGTGTCAGCTCAGGGAGCACTGCATGCAGCACCTCTGCTGACAGCACAGCAACAGCCAAGGCCACTCAGAGCCCTGCTCCCATGACAAAAAACTTACATGCTGCCTCCTTTAATGCTCCTGAGCTTTCAAACAGCAAAGAAAGGGCAAAGAATGTTCCACTTGCATCCAGCACCCAGCCCTGGTTTGGGGAGCCATGGGGATCTGCTGGAATTGCTAAATGGTAAAGAAAAAATCCTCCCATCTTTTCCCTGGGTCATGGAATCCCAGCCTGGATCTGTGGGGGCAGCCAGGGGCAGGATGAGGGTTCCTTGGCTCCCCATGGAGCATGAAGGGTGTTCCCATGGAAGGTGGGACCTGCAGCCCTCCCCAGCAGGCTCAGTGTAATTAACACACAGACAGGGAAATTATTCCCTTCTGGAGACAGGAACCACCATGGTCTGGGGGGATTTTTTTTTGAATGCAGAGAAAGAAAAACCAGGGTGCAATTTCCAGCTCTTTCCCTGAGCTGCTTTTGGGACAGCACAACAAAACCCTGCTCTCTCTGCAGTCACGCTGCCACACCTTCAATCTGCCCTGAATCACATTTGAACATCTAAATTAGTCTTTCTGAATATATATTCTTTTTGAATATAAATGGGAAATAGCACTTGCTTGGCTCAAATGCATATTGAATCTTGGGGGCTGGCTGGTGTGGGAAAATGTTTTTAGGACAATATGAACAGATGAAGTGGAATCCTGAAAACTGAGCTCTTCAAAACTGTCTCCAGACTTCCAACTATTCAAATTATTCATTAGCTTCAAATAAAACCAGATAAGAAAATGACACAGACCTCCCCTATTTGCTGTAAATAAGCAGATAAGAGTCAGGAATTTAGTGATGCTGGGATGAAGCCCACAAGGGCAGAAAGCACAAACACCAGCATTATTTTAAGGTTCTTATTTTAATTAATGTTAATTAATTGTATTCATTTTAGTACAATTTAAGTATTGTTATCTTGGGGCTAGAACCTTTTCAAGCCCCATTTTAAAAGGAATGGTGATAAATCTTAAAAAAAAAAAGAGGGGAAATTTTTTTTTTTAAATGGTAAATACAACAGCAAAATCTACCAGGATTTCAGTATTTCACCTCCTCCCTTCTTCCCCATCTGCAGCACAGTTATTCTGTACATTGCTCTTCAAGAAACCAAAGGATTTATAGATATTATTTCCATAGTCCAGTGAAGCAATAATCCCCACAGAAAAATAGTGCAAATCTCATCGTTTGTTGGCCTCAATTTTTCCAGGCATTTTAAAGTCAGGAGTAATATTGCAGAAATCATCCAGATCTACCCCAGCAGAAGATCATCTGCATAAGAAAAACAGCCCTTTACAACTGGGGGCTTAATCTATATATTCAAAACCACACAATATTACATTTTTATTATTTCAGTGTACAGCTTCACTCCTGCAGCAGATTCCTGCAACATTTACCATCCAAATTAATAATTAATTAATAATATTCATCAATCCTATGCATCCAAACTGAGACGTGGTATTTCTTGCAGCCCATATTTTCTGGAAAAAACCTTACTTCTAAACATTATTCTTTTGAATAATTAGTTCATTGACATTCTCATGCTAAAGAAAATATCATTAGTAATTTATAGAAGTTGCATGAAGAGTAATAAATGTTCAAAACCCCAGTGTGAGATAAACAAAGCCCACAGGTCCCTGAAAATCATGAGAAGGCAGCTCTAATGACATGCACAGGAATTATCCTTCAGCCAGGCTGAGCAGGAGCCCTGCCCCACGTCAGACCAGCCTTGGCTCAAACACCTGATCCTGTAGCCCTGGATGAAACCTCTGCTTTGGTTCTGGAGAGATGCTGGAACCCAGAATAACACATTTCCAGATTACAGATCCTTCCAGCACCCGCTTTGAACAAGGGCTGACGTTTTCTCTCTCCTCCAGCCTCCAAATCCTTCTGTATTTCAGATCTCTCCCCATTACCTCACACCTCAGAGACACAACCTCGCACCACCGCGCTGTCATTGACTTCATCTGTTTGCTTTCATCACTCCATTTGCACATCCTTATCATATTAATATTATTCCTCACGGAGCTGTGCAGCCAGGAAATGTGTGAGTTCAGGAGCACTCGTGGAAAATGGTTCTGAAAGAACACTGCTGAGTCCTCTAAGGAGCAGCTGAGGGAGCTGGGAAGGGGCTCAGCCTGGAGAAAAGGAGCTCAGGGGGGATCTTGTGGCTCTGCACAGCTCCTGACAGGAGGGGACAGCCAGGGTGGTCGGGCTCTGCTCCCAGGGAACAGGGACAGGAGGAGAGGGAACAGCCTCAGGCTGGGCCAGGGGAGGCTCTGGGTGGACACCAGCAGGAATTTCCCCATGGAAAGGGTGCTCTGGAACTGCCCTGGGAGGTTTGGAGTGCCCATCTCTGGAGGTGTCACATGGAGGTGGCACTCAGGGCTCTGGGCTGGGGACAAGGTGGGGATCAGGCACAGCTGGCACTCCATGGGCTGGGAGGGTTTTGCCAGCCTGAAAAATTTTGTGATTTTATTCTACAATTCCCAGGAAGAGCTGGAAGTGAGTGGACACCAGTGAGTGCTGATCCAGCTCTCAGTACTGGGGACATCTCTGGGATGTGCTGCCATGGGAGATGTGGCACAATTTGGGTATTTTTTATAACAGATTTATCATCACCTCTTCAGCTCGTGACCTTACAGGATCAGGACTTCAAGACATCTGTTTTCAGATCAAATGAGATTAAGGGAGAATTATGCTCAAATCAGGTTCCTTTCAGTGATTAAAGGCCTAGAAGGAAGCAGAAGACACAGACCTTGGTGCTCACTCACTGACTTGGGGAGTTTGGTCCTCAGCAAAACAGGCCACGGGAAATGAAGGCAAAGCTTCATTAAACAAGTGGCTTCCTAATGAAGGAGCAACAGCCTTTTGTTTGTCCACTGGATCTGTGCCTTAATAAAACAGCAGATTGGAAATCTGCTGAAAACACTAGAAATTCCCACAGGGAATTCTTGCTAGCCTGAACAGTTCTATAAATAATTCAGTATAATTGACAAGAACCCCATTAAAAAACAGTGAAGTCATCTCAGACTTTTAGTTGGAATTTAAAGTAAAAATTTCACCCGAGCTGATGTGGTCGATACCAAAGTCACTCCCAATCCCCAGCAAGCACAGAACAAAAGAGAAAGGCAGATGAAAATGAGCAGCTGGTGCCTGGGATCAGTGGGGTGTGAAACGAAGCAGTTAAATGTTTACCAGGCTCTCAGGTTTCTGCCTTGCTGCTGCCTGGGCTGCCAGCAAACGAGCTCCAGAGATGCTCCAAGTCAATCATCAAACCAGGTACAGCCTTCCCAGCAAAGCACGTGGCAGCTCCTCTGACTCTGCTGCTCATAATGAAGCTCCCAACTCTGGGAACATCTGGCCACGCTCAGAATGAAAGCCCAGGGAAGGCTCGGTGCAAATTTAATCCTTCTCATTACTACAGGCAACGCAACGGCTTCGTTTTCCTCTTTGGCTGCAGAGCTTGTTCACGATTGTTTAATCTTTTTATTTTTACTTGAAAGAAGCAGATGAATCTAAGCCTGGAAAATAAACAGCCCTTGATGCCCAGCATCCCTGAGCTCACAAACAGCTCCGTGTCCTTGGGGGAACAGAGCAGCTAATGACTCCCCACTCCGAGGGTGCAAAGCACTTAATTAACAAACCCAATGTTTTTCCAGAAGCCGTTTCTTTGTTCGAGTTAATGGTGCACAATATTGCCAGGCAGAGCTGCACACCAGCCCCTGGACAAGCCCTGCTCGGAATTCCTGCTGCTCCCTTCCCATCTCAGCACAGAAACCAATTCCATTGGTAAAATGCATCCCTTCCATCTTTTAGCTCTTGGTTGCTCTTCCATCTCTCTGGCCTTCCATTCCCCTGCTGGGTGGAACAGCAGCATTTTTATCTTTTAATAATCTTGCATATTCATAATAAGAGTTATTAATTTATTTTATAGTACTCAAGGTATTTACACACACAAAGTGAACCAGGAAATACCACCCATATTTTCATTATAACATTGTGAGACCCACCTCACACCTCTGCTCTGTTTTATCTGTTTAAGTTGCTTTGTTTGATGATGCAGAAATACATTTAACACAGCCAGTTCCCACATCCCTAGCCAGTGAAATCCTGTGGCACACATGAATCATTTCAATGGAAAATTTAGAGAGAGTTAATTAAAGGTCATTGGTTTTTCCTCTCCACCCCCTCCCTTTTTAAAAATAATTTGAAAGACCTCCACTGTCTATCAGCATGGGGGGGAAATAAGACAATTTTGTTAAAGCTGACAGAATTAGCAAGAGAAAAGTAAAGGTCAAATGTCAGGATGAGGACTGGAAGCTTAATCTTCCTCCACCATACAGCAGAGCAGCCAAAAGAAGGGAAAGAAAGGTATATTTAATCAAAAAGGAGACAAAAAAGAAATTTGCATCAAATATATCCTTGCAAATTAAAAGAGATTGAGATCTTGATCAAAGACTATAAGGCTTCCAGTTAATTGAGATTTATTCAGAGATCAGGCTATTTTGCAATGGGTTAAACCAATGGAATGAAGCAAAATCAGTTATTCTGGAAAGAGCAGAGTTGTGCTTTGGGTGCTGAGGGAGCAGACAGCTGGAGCTGGGCTCCTGTGCTGCAGGGAGGGAAGCACAGCCCAAAGCAGCCAGGAATTCACAGCATCCCACACTGGGCTGGGTTGGG
>VYZP01016242.1:0-12454 GCA_013400635.1 Hypocryptadius cinnamomeus | reverse complement strand
TGAGAGCCAACAGTGCCTCACACCGTGGTCACTGGTTCAGACGCTTGCACTGTAGATCTCCCCCTGCTCAGCTGAACTCCATGCCTGCTTTTCTTAATATGACCTTAAGTACAATGTAACTCCACCTCAAGCCATTTTTTTTGTGATTTATACAAATTTCCAAACCTTTAATGTGCTTGTCTTGAAGGCATTTTGGTAAACGGGTGCATCACAGGATTTCAGAAAATAACTGAAGTCACCACAGGACAAAGTAACACTGGCCACACACTAAAAGCTGTCCCTCTGGCTGTCACTGAAATGAACATTTTTGTATCAACAGGAAGGAGTGTTCCACAGTTGGGATCTGGTAAGGTGGTCACAATCTTCTGCATGGGCTCACTCATGATAGAGAAGGATTCTTCTGCAAACAAAAAGATGTCATGCTGCAAACAAACCAAGGAAGTTCTTTTGTTACAAGATGTAAAGTGACATGTTTGGCACTTCTGCCTTGAGTGGTCTGGGCTTCCTTTAAAAATTAAGATGTGAAATTAGTTTCTTCGATCCTGTCTAAAAAGCCACAGAGCCTCCTAGATTCAATCCTGTCCTTCAAACTGATTTTTATTTTAAAAAAACTTGCTTATCTGTAATTTCTGCCAGTGGCTTTAAAGCAGATTGCCCCACAGTTCTGAAGGGTGACAGAGTGAGATGTCACTCAGTAGGGTTGGCATAATCTAGATTCCCTTAACTGCTTAATTTTGCTAACTGGGCTGCCCAAAATCTCGGTGAGTATCCAAATTCAAACTTTACAGACATGAACTTTTGCCACCAACCAAATAAATCTCTCATTTTGACTACAGAAAAATCTAACTTTCTATCTGAATTTTGGAGTCTGGGTTTCCCTCTACTTCCTGCCAGAGAGCATCATTACAGCAATTCCTTGCAGCATTCCTGTCTAATTGAACCACTAGTGGCATGCATATGTGCTAAATAAAGGAATGTCATAAAAAATTTATGAGTGACTTACACTTTGAAGCAATAAAGTGTTAAAGACTTAAAAAGATTTTTTTTTCCTTTCCCCCCCCACTCAGGTCCTTCAGACCAGGAATTGTTTGCAATGCACAGAGCTCATTTGGGATTTGACCACTGTTATTATTATTCCCTTTTGCAGTGTACTGTGCACACATCTTTTTCAATTTCCATGAATACTGACCGAGATCGACACAGTGAGGTGATGTGAAACTCTCTCAGCAATTTTCAAACTATGCAACCCATAAATCATTCACCTTAACCTGGGCCCAGATTTGCATGAAACTGGGGGTCGATTGTCTCAAAAAGTTACTCCAGCCAAAAGTCCAACCAATCCCTGCTGGGTGTGAAGCACAGAGTGAAGTTACAAAGGTAGGTTTTGGATGGCTCCAGGGTTTGTAATGGATGCTTTGCACAGCTGTAATGATGAGTGGGTGAGGAGAGTTAAGAATGAATCAAGTGTGGGTGGTGGAAATATTTGCCGGGCATGTCACAGCCAGGGGAGGAAGCACAGGGGCCTCCCGGCCTCAGTGATGGGAAAGACGTCAAGGTTCCCTGGACATGGGCCCTGCTTATTTATTTATTTCAGCTCTGACACATTCCCTGTAGGAGAGCAAAAAATGTGAATTCGATACCATGTCTTCTGAAAGCAGGGAGCTGATTGTGGCTGAGAAGCAGAACTCTCTTGTAATCTGCTTCCAAACGTGTGGGTGCCTCTTGGGTTTCCTCAGCTATTTTATGGCCCATTTTCAAAGATTTTTGTAAAACCAGGCCAACAACGTCTGCATCCCCTACCACATCAGTGAAAAGTTGGACTGTGTTTCAGAGCCATGTAAATTCCTTCTATAAGAAACATTTACATTTTTACAAAATGCAAATTTAGCAGACCACGGGGTGAATTCCTCCCTCATCACACTGCAGTTGCCACGGGGATGGGTTGACTAATAGTTTACCACGAG
Source organism: Hypocryptadius cinnamomeus (assembly GCA_013400635.1). Lineage (NCBI taxonomy): Eukaryota > Metazoa > Chordata > Aves > Passeriformes > Zosteropidae > Hypocryptadius > Hypocryptadius cinnamomeus. Next base: position 10,490 of record VYZP01016242.1, on the reverse strand, counting down.
TGAGCAGCAAAAAGAGCAGCACGTGTACCTGAGCATTACAAAGGTTTCTTCCAGGATTGCCGTGACTTGTTCAGATAGTTGATAAGATAATTAATTCTTACCGTTCCTGTATTTTCATGAGAACTTACCTATGAGTAAACAAAACCCCAAGCCTAGTTTGTGTTTCGTTATTGTATTATTATATGGCTCTGTAAGTGCAATAAAGCAATCTCCTGACTTCTTGACTCTTCGTGGTGGTTGTTCCTAGACAGATTTCTTGCACACATGATATATATACAACAACTTTCATGTCTAAGATCCTAGCAGTTTAAACACAGTCCAGTTCTTTATTGGCAACACATTTTTGCAGTTAGGACTTGATTGGGCTGGGAAATATTAGAAATGTGTTGACTAACACATTGTAAAAAAACACAAGATGGATGTTGGAGCAATGCTGGATATTTGTGGTTCAGGTTGAACAGTTGTTCATGGTCCGGAGTTGCAACCACAGCTGACAAAGCAGTTCAAAAGATGTTGCCTAATAACTAAATTGCTCAAAATAGTGACTAAAATGGTGGCTCCACTGAAGTCTGTGCCAAACTCCATTGATTTTGAAGGAGTGGAACACTCCTTTTTACACAGAACAATGTTCTCATTCAATAAGCAGGTTTTCTAAAGTGTTGGGCTTTTTGTTTTTTTCAGCTAAGTGTCTTAAAGGACAAAAAAATTAAATCTTTAAACCAGGGTAAGAATTAGTGACACTGAAAACTGTCATGTTGGAGGCTTTAAGGAGAACAGTGAAAATTCAGAGCCTGGCCAGCATTTCATTCTTTTGCTCTAAAAGACTCATCCAGCAAGAATCTGTAAGTGACACTCAATGGAGAGAGCGCTTTCTGAACAGCTGATGTGAAACTTGAAAAGAAGTAACATAACAAATGTAATGTGGGGGGGAAGTGCTTTCATTCCAGCTCAGGAACATCTGGTTTATTGCAACAATAACTACTGTAATTATATCACTGCTGGAAAAGCTGCTCTAGGTTAGGTTAAGTTTGTGGTTTCTATAATAAACACTGCTTTGGAGGAGTGGGGGTTTCAGTATTTCAGCCATGTCAGATCACACTGAACTGAGCTGTGATTTGAGGCAAAAATAACAAAATATAGAAAACATAAAAGCATTATTTCTAACCATATATTTCTTGAGATATACTTCCTCATTATGGTAAGTGGAGAGCATGCCAGAGAAGTAAATTTTTGTATGACTGACTATATTTCACTGATAAAAACTGAAGAAGTAATTTTTTTTGTCAGTTGGAGACAAGCTTATTAATACTTATCATAGTACATATTGCTGAAATAAATGAACAATGGTCCCAAAAAGGACAGTATTCTCACTTTCCTTGCAGGGAAAAATAAGGAACTTGGGTCAGACAGCAAATTGATGGCGGAGGGTCTCCTAGTAAAAATAGAGTGGATTTTTCCAGGGATGTGCCTGTGTGATAGGACTTACTACCCAGCCACTGTGTTACTTCCCTAGCTATTGAAAATTAAGTGTTTCAACTCTAGTACAGTGCTCTTCCATCCAATGGAAAATTGGAACCTACATGAGACTCACTCCAGTAGGGTGGATACACTTGGATCTGCAATAGGCTCTGTGTTGCACACAAAGGTTTTTTCAAAAACTGCAAAACACAAATAAAACATTTTTCATTCTACCCTTACAGCATACTTAGTCTAGAATCTGTGACAAATATTCATTCTGTACATCAATACAATTTTATTGTATTGCTGATATTTAAAAAAGAATGGCTAAACATCTTGCCGATAAGGGGAAATAGAAATGTCATTCCACATAGATTAATTCCTATTCAAGTGCTTTGTTAATATAAAAAGATATGTAGATCCAAAACTTAAAACTTAGACATTTGAGAATTTAACAATGATGGAAGATTAGATATTTTATTATTGCAGTATGCTTCTTTACCCCATGTTGTGGTTTAGGTGTTTGTTGCTGTGTGTTCAGACTCACAAATTAGATCAAATAGAATTTGTGAGTTCTGTGTGTGCAGCATTTTAACAACTGACCCAGTGTTCCTGCATGCTCACACTGGCAAAACCTCACCTGAGCAAGAATCAACTCATTCTGCACATGCAGATGGGGGTTTGTGTGTGCAGACTTCTGTTTTGTACATGCAGATTTAACACTATCTATAGTTTTACCTCCTGCAGCTAAAGTTATTTCTACCAGCTCAGGGTTTGGAATTGAAATGATTCCTTTGTTTCAATACAGATAGAAACAGAATAATGTGAGAACTTCGCAGTCTCTTTTTTGGTGGTGATTTTTCCCCTACCAGAAAAGTTCAAATTAATGGAGGGTAAATCACATCACATAAATGGCCACTGAACCTTGTTGAAGACAGACCAATAAAAACATACTGTAACTTTCAAAGGAACAAAGTTGTTTTAAAGTGCTTAAAAAAGAGAGTAGATTTATTGTTATTTAGCATTAACTCTATCTGAATACTCCAAGACATGAGGGATCTAATGGTCATTAAACTAAACAGTCATACACATAGTTTTTCTTTCATAATGTTCTTTTTTACATCTCTCATGTTCTTTCTTTACATCTTTAATGTATTTCCTTATATGGACTACTTCAATATCTATATATGTATATATACATACTTTTTTTTTTTTGAGGGGATGAGGGGATGTGAATCAAGAGTAACCCAGCTTTCTCTATTTTCACAGAAGTCTTGTTAAAAATAAACTCTCATGAACCATAAAGAGAAAATTATCTCTGGGTTGAAAGGTCCTTATTTCTCACCTTTCTGTCATCTGGTCACCAGTTTCAGAAGCCTGACAAGTGGGCTGCAGAAATGTTCAAAACAAACAAACAAACAAACAAACAAACAAATGTAGGTGATTCCATCATTAATAATTTTATAAATGCTCCTGGCTTTGCTTCACAGGCTTTGAATACAGTCATTGCCAAAAATGGCTTAATTCTCTGCGATTTTGCTGCAAAAAAGGTTAAATCTCAGAATTAAAAATGCAGGAAAATATCATCAACTGGTGTCAGTGCTCACTCACCTGTATCAAGAGAACTACAGAGGAATTTACATGGAGTATGGAAGAGTTTGTTTTCCAGCTATGTAGAGAATCCAAATGGTCTGATGAAAAGAATGAGGGGTGAGCCTGAGGCTTGCTCTGCACTCACCCTAATCCCAGCTCTTGTCCTTCAGACAGGAAAAGTCAAAACAAAATGGTTTGCAAGCTGCTGGCAGCAGTGCTGGGCATGCCTTAACCACACCAGCCTTCAAATACCACCTAGGACTGAGATGAACCCTTCACCTTTCTTTTTTTGGATGCTAAAAAACCCCTGCATCTCTGCTCCTGCCTGCTGAGGCACTGGATCTTGGAAGCCACTGAATATTACCTGGCTGCTGCTAAGTATCCTTAGATGCCTTTCTTGTCAATGGTACCTTCCAGCACCAGGCACCCATTCAAAAAAGGAAGTTTAGTTATGGCAGGCTTTTCTTTATTTTATGTGTTGTCAGGAATTCTGGTGGTACTTAGGATTCAGTCCTGTAAAGTGATGACCTTCTCTTCTACCCCAACCATGGCTGTTGCATATAATCTGTATCTTTTGTGGTTCCCTATACAGAAAAGAAAAAGGAAATACTTTGTTGTTTCAACAGTAAAACCAAAAAAAGAGAAAAATTTTAAAAGTGGATTGAAACATGATTAAAAAAAACTAGCTCTGAAGATATAATTTCCAGTTCCCTGGCTTTTTCTCTGTTTTTGCAGTGTGTGATTAGTCCATCTAGACAGCAGAAAAATTTGGAGATGTTCCCCCTGAGCTCTAAAAGCTTATTTGGTTCAGGACTTTTCTGTTAATGTTAATATCAAATGGCAAGTTCTATTCTCTGAGAACAATCAACACAAAACAACATAAAAGAGAGTCTTCAAGTGAGGCAGAGCAGAAATCTGGGCTATTTTCTGTGACATTATAAAGCTAAACAGCTGTAGGTTTTTCTACCACCCATGAGAGAAGTAAGAATGAGAACTATAATGCACACACAGAGAAAGTAAAAAAAAAAAAAAAAATCCATTACTAAAAATATCTCATATCACGTCTTAGACCCCTCATTTATTTTTCTGAATTGTGGTGGTGTGATTACAAGGGCTGGTTGGGCTTTGCAGAGTATATCCCTCACAGAAGTGCTGAAGCTATTTCTTCAAGGATGCAAAATATTTTCACATTAAGGAAACCCATGCATTGTGGACATATTCAGAATGAACTCACTCCGAATACTGCAGAAATTCTCCTAGAAACCAGGGAGACAAAGAGACTTTTAACACAATCACGAGAAAAAACATGGCCTGATAGTACGACATTAACATTTAGGAACACATCTCAGAGCTGGCAGAAATTTGCTGTCACAGGAAGGCATTTTAATATTTTTTCTGTTGTGAAACAATATTGCAGACATGAATAATCACTTCATAACCCCATTTTCAGACAAGTGAATGCACTCTCAGTGCAAGACGTATCCAAAGCTAGGAAGGGGTTCTGTGTCACATCCACAAGTAGAAATGAAGAATACTTTGCTGATATCTACTCAGACCATTAGGCCTCCCAGGCCCTGCTTCTTTCCAGCAGAAATTCTTGAGGGATAGTTTAACTATGCCCTTGTTCCTTAGGTATTTGTCTCTCTCTCTGTTGGGCACCCTAAATTTTGCTGTCCAAGGTCACTTGATACTGAAGTTTTTCTTTCCTGGTGTTTCCCAGCACCTTCCATTCCACAGCAGCCCCCGCCATCAATGTGCTAATGTGCAAATTAAGGTTACAACCCTCTAGCTGGCTATTTTCTTATCTTTCCTTCTTTTTCTTCCTCTCCAATTCCGAAGTCTGGCTCTCGTAGCCTCCAGAGAAAACCTCACAGGGGAGAGCTCGTTTTCCCTTCATCAGGAAGCTGAAATGTCCTCCCAGTGCTCTCCCCTGGTGCATCAGCCTTTCCTCCCTGGCCTGAGCTCTGGAAAGGCTGCTGCTCACCCGGGAAGAGCTTTCCCATATCCCCAATTGTCAGGGGACTTCCCGACCGTGCTCAGTGGTTTCCATGTGCGGACACGTGGGCGGGAAGGGGCCGAGGGACAGCAGCAGGAGGGAGGCCTGGACCAGAGCTGGGCTTTGTGGCTGAGGAGCTGCTGACCTGCCAGGATATGGGGTCTGTGCACACAACAATCAATAAAGGCATTAAAAATAGAGAGAGTAGTTCAAACTCAAATTGCAGCCCTTGGTTTACAGGAGGTTTTGTCTGTCCCGGAGTCGAACGTGCAAGGTTTGTCCTTCTGCCATATCTGCTGCTTTTGCTCAGCAAATACAGGATACCTGACCTGGGGAATTACTCCTGACTGGTTTTCAGCTGTGCTACCTCATACAGGATCTGCTGTTGTGGTTTGAGTCCCTCCTGCCTTTGTTGCTTGCAAAATAAATCAGGGGTGCAGAGATACTACAGCAAACAATGAGCAATCCCAAGCCTGGGATTCAGATATAGCTTTTCTCCTGCATGAGGTGAGCGAGTCTGGAGTTGGGATCCACCTTTCCTGAGCAGCTGTGGAATCCTGTGCTCCTGCCTCCCCCAGCAGTGGCACATGGGACAAAGCCCAGTTTCACCAGCAGCACAGCGTCACCAAGGCTGCAAGAATCAGATTTCCATAATTCCTTAACTAATCAAAAAAATCAAGCAGGCTCACAGTATGGGATTATTTTTGTTTCCCTGTCTCTGTGTGTGTGTGTGTGTGTGTTCATGCCAGCTGTATCCAAAGGATGGCTGGCAACGCTTCCTGATTTTGTAATTGAAATGTACAAATACAGCAAGCCTGAGATAATATCTAGTAATGTAATCCTCCTGCATCCCTTGGCATTGACAAGAGCTGTTCTTAACTACCATACAAGTTCAGACCTAAACAAGAACCCCTGGAGTTCAGCCATACCTGCAGCATGGGGTGCTCTGGCTTTTAAGTTCCCAAAGGGGAACCCTCAGCGCTCCTCTCCCACCACGGCCAGCAGAGATGGGAACACAAAGCACCACTTAGAGGTACAAAGTGCCTCAGATGATCCAGTTCCCTGGGTGATTCAGGCTCAAATCAAGGCTATTGATATTGTCTTTTAGTCAATACCGTAGACCCTCAGTCACAAGAGACTAGATAAGATTAGAGAACTAAGATTGTTTTAATCTATTGAATATTAAAAATGGTCACTTCAGGCTTTTTATTCACACCATCTGTTGCTAGCAGGTTGCATTGGCAGTTTCAGGACAGATTAATAATTGCTCCTGATTTTGGCACACCAAGAGGTTAAAAATAAATCTTTAGCCACACAGAAGAGTCCCTAGAAATTGATTTCTCTAAGATATTTTGGCAACTTGAAAAGAAAATATATGGTTTAAGCCTTCCTAGAACTATTTCTCCCAGCCACATGTGATATAAATAAAACAAACCTCAAGAATCTGGCTTAGAATATGGAATAACATTTTGCTACAGTCATTTCTGCTGTGTTTACCACAGCAAATGTTGAATTAGAGGCATCACCATACATAATATTTAAATATTTCAATAATACACAGAGTTCTCAACACTCTTGTTTCTTTCCCATGTTCACAACAATTTGCCAGCAACATTTTAGAACAGAGCAGTCATTTTAGAGCAGCCTCTTTGTGTCAAGAGATGTGTACACATCACACAGCTGCATCTGAGATGCAGCACAACCCCTGGCTGGAGCATCTTTCTAGGGGTGCCAAAGGATGAAAAGAGTCCTGGGAGGTGTGTCCGAAGGTTTCCCTTACCCATGGGGTTTCACTTTAAGGATATTAAGGATATTTAAGATATTTAAGGATATTAAGGATATTTAAGAAATTTCCACTTTAAGGATAACCTGCACAAAAAATAGTCCAACCCTAGAGAAGAACGAAAATTGAGGCAGGTTAAAGAAGGGAACCTGCAGGGACTTTCCATGATCTGGAGTATAAGAATGAAGATAACCACAAAACCAGTGCAAGGATCAAAGATGATCTCTTCAAATGCAGATACCACTTTTTAAAGCACAAATAGCAAACAAGGGACATAGTAAAATATGGAAATATATTGAAGGGAGGGAGCAGGAATGGGAAGGCAGAATGTCTTCTGAGCAATATGAGGATTTTCATGTAGCTCTTGGTCTCTATTTCCTGAGGTGTTAACATGACACTTTGAGTCCACCATGGGTTGGTGGGACCAGATTCCTACAGAAAAATCAGATGTGCTCAGTGCTGCCTGTACTTTCAGCCACTATGTTTGTTCTGTGGGTTTCATTTCAGGGTCAAAGAACTTGCTAAACACGCACAAATGGCCTGCATGGTGTTTTGGAGGTGTGAATATTTTCACATTAATTTTAATTAACACCAATGCCTCTTGTCACAGCCTGACCCAGGGCAAGGGGATGCCAGCTCCCCACCACATAGGCCAGAGTAGATTATGGACGTTTTTCTTCCATGTTCAGTGACAACATGCACCATCAGATCACTCTATGCTAAGGATAGGAAGTGTTATCCATTCTTCTGTTGGGACTGCAGCAAATTTCTGCATGAAAAAATGGCCAGCTAGGGGGAAGAAAAAAGTATGGCTGGAGTAAAGCTCAATGATTTAATTAAACTTTAGATTAACTCTCCCCAAAAGCCACGAGCAAAAAACATCACAAGCATGTGCAAAAGACAGATGCTTGTGGAATGGACCTGCACAACCTTTTTCACAGACTTTTATATAACTTTGGTACAGGCTTAGACAAAAAGTCGTCTTGTTCTTTCCGAGCCAGGATGAAGCACAGCCAGGAAGAGTTAGTCATCAGAGAGTTTTAGTAGTTGTAGTTTGGAACCCCAACTGGAGTGTTTGCTTTGTGCACTGCTAAAAAATCTAACCCAAGAATTGGCCACTATCTCTGTCAAATTGCATTTCTTTCTAAAATAGCTTTCGACTAAATTATCGCTATTAGGAGAAATTTTCCTTTTCATGCCCTCACAGCACAAGACAAATGGAAAAGAAACAACCCTTCCCTCTTCCCCAAGGAATTGTAACAACTTTTTTTTCAGTGAGATTTGTAGGATTTCATATTAAAATGTATTCTGAATTGTGTTTTAATGAGGGGGAAAAATATTATTTTTGTAACCAAAATAAAAGAGATGCAAAATTTTTCTCAAAATGGTTTTATCCTCTAGAATGAAACTAAATATTTTTCATGGGTTAGTCTGAAAAACATATCGTAAGATTTTGTGAAATAATACATGGCTTACTCCAGTTACTGGCCATTCCCAATGGTACATCCATCCTGTAGGCTTCTATGTTCTGGCAAACTTTAGAAATTGCTAGTTTTGGCCAAATAAACAATATTTTTATGCATAAATAAAATTTGCTTCTACAATCAAGATGATTATCTGCACAGCATTTAAGCCCTAAGTACAAGTGGTTATGTGTACTTACATGAATCATGGAAAACTCTAACAATAATAATGTGCTGTTATTAGGTGCTATACAGCTACAGTTGGTATAAAAGTGAAGAAGAAACCTGAGGTGATGAAAATAAATCTTCAGCTGGGACAAATCAGCACAGCCCTATCAAACTGGCATGAGCTACACTGGTTTAAACAAACAGAGATTTTTATACGGCCTGTTGTTCATTCACTGTACCAAATAAACTGTGGTGGAGGCCAGTGAAGTAACATGGTTTATCCCAAAATCCACATTCTTAATGCTGTCTTAACTTTTTGGGAAAGTTCTCTTCAACTTTGGTGGCATAGGACTGCACCCTGTGCTGCCCAGGACCACTTTCCTCCTGCATATTCACATGGCAGCTCTCACTTCTGGGTGCCTGAGCAAATTTGCTCCTCTTGGCCCTAAACTCCACTGAAACAGACCTGTTATGATCCCTGCATGGTGTGGGCTCACAAAATCCTAGCCCAGCCTCTCACAGGGAGGAGGATTTTATCAGTGTGGGATCTCCTCCCATTGCTGGCAAGCCAAGCAGTGTTACCTCAAAGGTGGGTCTGCCTTAAGCACCACAAAGTAGCACCAACCCATGAGGAGGGAGACTTCAGCTCTGGCTCAGGTCACAACAGGTATGTTATTCCCAGCCCAGCAAGCTTCTGTTTCAAATGTTAATTTGCTTAAAGACTAAAATTATTTTAATCACAGATGGGCCCTTTCCAGGCATGTTGCCTCTGTTTCACTCAGGATTTTGAGGAATTTCATAACAGTGCTCTGACATCATTGCACCAGACACAATGTGCACCATTGTCAGATCAAGCAAGGGTTTTACATTTGCATGAGTGTGTAGCTTTTCCTTTCTATTACCCAATGCTTTCCTTCTCCTTCTCCTTCTTATGAATGTTCCAAATCATGCCCATTGTTCTGGGGCATGAGAAAGGCACTCCTGTTTTAGGGAAAACCAAAGCAAAGCAGGGTGCTCGTTACCTGTTCATAAAGGTAACTCAAGGCTGTGTCAGAGTGGCACAAAGCAGAGCACACAGGAAAGGTGGGATGCTTCCAACACTCTTTCCCACCTCATGGCAGGTCAGTTCCCCTGCATGCAGTACCTGGACAACTTGGATTAGACACCAGCATGTTTCAGGAAATTGACACCTATCCTTATGGATTCCAGGCAGAGAAGTGTCATAACAAGGACCAAGATAAAAAAAGGAGGTAGAGGTTATTCACATGATTGACATTCTGCCTCAGAGTTCTCACACAAAGCCCTCTCTCTCTGCCTGACATGTGGGCACTGCATTCTCAAGGCATTCCTGCTGCCTACACCACATCCCAAACAATAGCCAGCCTTCTTTCACTCTTCTGCCTGTCTCTGAACAGCCCTCTGTTGACAACCCAGGCTGTTCTCACTCCCGAAGAATTCAAAAAATTGAACGATATAAGGACAGTCTGTGACTTCCAGGAGGCGTCTTAGAGCATCCTATTTTTAAAATTGTGGTTTGGTTCTTCTTTTTCTGTTTTGTTTCTGTTTCAAAGGAAACCTCCAAAAATGTAGTTGCCCTGCAAATCCACCCTCAGACCAGGGAGCTGCTCTGAGTGTGGCACCATTACTAGCTATAATGTGCAAATATGTGGATGACTTTCCCTGTTGGGCCATTCCAGAGCAGCTTTTCCTCTCTAAGCTTTAATGTTAATGTTGACTGCCAAATTGGCAGCCCCTGTGCAATTGAAATATTTGCACAAGGAGAATAGATGCACTGGTGTTTGCTTTCCTTGCCAGCCAGGTCCCAAGCCTAAAATGGACAGGGCACATGTAAGGTCAAGACAGTCCAGCCTTCTTCACACTCAAGCCAACTCCTGTCCTGAGGAATGATGAGTTTTGGTCAAGAGAAATATGAGGAGTGTGGATCTTTTTCTCCTTCATCTCACATTAGCAAAATGAGCCAAATGAGCCAAAACTAACAGGAGAGATGAGGAATCACAGTGCTGAACTT
>VYZP01016241.1:0-31715 GCA_013400635.1 Hypocryptadius cinnamomeus | reverse complement strand
TGATGTCCTTTTATTCTGGTTGGTTTTTATGCTCCAAGTAGGCAGAGGAAGGTGGTATGATTTGAAATTAAAGGTTCTAAGTATGTAATGTTTGAAACCCATCAACATTACTTTAGGAACCTCAATAATCTAAGTGTAAAGGTACGTGTGAAGTGAAGATGTGTGTTATATACATGGGAAGTGGACAGATGGGACATGGGTGTCTCCAAATGCTGGACACTGGGATAGAACCTAGTGGTTACTAGCTACTCAGTGGGAAGAGAGGTAGGAACCTGCACTTAAAATTTGGTAGGCTACATTATAAAATTGTCTGGAATGTGGACAGAGCATTTGAAATTTGATTTTGTGTGGAACTTCTCATTGTGTTTCATTCCTAATTATGCTGAATTAACTTAGAAGGAGAAATCTCTTTCTAGCATAGGGCAAGAGCCAAGAGGTGTAGGCAGGACTTTTACTATCAGATACAGCTGATGAATTCACTGGACTCTATACATAAAATTAAATGTTTAAATATATAACCAGAGAATACAATTGGTCTGAAATAAGAGCAAAAGAAAACAGTAAAAGGAGAGCATGATCAAATATTGTAGATTAAAAAGGCAGGAAGTTGTTCATGTTGTTCTCAAAAACTCCTGACAATTTATTTGAGTTCTTCAGAATTCATTCTGCTGCAGCTAAATGCAGGTTAAATTTTATTACGGAAATTCAGAGGTACTCTTCCTTGACCACTACTGTTTTCCTGGTTGGTGGAAAAAAAAAATTAAGGTCTCTGCTTCCAAAAAGTCTTGTGTAAGTTTAAGGCTCAACACTATGACTGGTGATGTTTTGTAAGTGTTTAGTGTACTGAAGAAGGTCTTTGGTCAAAAAAGTATGTATTTCCATAGGGGACTCTGAAGAGGTGCACTGCTTCTTCTAAGCAGATGGATAGGTAGCTTTTGGGAGTCTTGGTGGTTTGTTCATGACTACGCAGTCCAATGTCACCAAGATGTTAAATAAAATGTCTTCCAGTGTTTTTTCTTTATCTTCCATAAATTGCAACTGAACACCCAGTTACCTACCTCAGGTCTTTGTTTCTGGAGGAGCTTTTGCAACTGCTTACTGGAGAATGTGAGTAAAGAAAAAGAAAACACATTTCAAAATCAGATGTGGAAGATCTCGTTCAGGGTTTGGCTTCAGGTCAGACACTTAAGTACCAGATATAGATCTTGTGATCCTCTGGCTCTTTGCTGTATGTTTGTTTTAAGAGTCCTTGGCTCCATAATGGATCTTTTTCTTCTAAATTAGTTTCTATAAAAGTTCTTCATTTTACTTGGTAGTCTCCTAGCAGACAGCAGCTCCTTGGAGAATGTATGATAATAGTATAATATTGAGGCAAAGTTCTGGCAGGATTTCATGGACTACTTTTATAATGTTTCTACTTGATTTTCCCATTATAGGCTTAACAAAGCCAAGATTATCTTAAGCATGTCAGTCCTGTGGAAATCCATTTGGTTATTTTTATTATGAAAATTAACATTTTAAAGTGCTTTGCTGGATTGGGGCCCAGATGATTGTTACATCATCCAAATTAAAGCTTCCTTGATCATCATAATAAGGGAATTATAGCAATAATTATTAGTGAATAGCATTACTGTGTAAATTTCCCAGTGAATTTAACTGCATATAGGAATTAGAGCATTGGTTCCAATAGTTTATAAAGGTACCTTAGCAATCTTACTGCAATTTATTTATTTTCTTGCTTACTGATAATTATTTATATTTCTGTAAAAGTAAATTCTTTGTGACTTGGGAGTGGGCTGTTTGGATCACATAGAAGTAGATAAAAAATCTCAAAAATTCTCCCTGATGAGGAAAGCAAGAAAGTCTAAGCAGTCTGAGTTGACCTTTAAAAGGTAAAAATCTTTCTTTTCAAATCTTGGAAGAAAAGCAGCAGAGAAGTTAGGAACCTTCAAATGTATCTTGGATCTAGTGGTCTTTGTGTCAGTGACAAGGAGAATTTGAGAATAAAAATGACTTTACATAGTAACAAAACCAAGGCTGGGTCATTTTGACAAGCTGTTCCTACTCTTCAGTGAGGGTTTCTGCCACTCATTGAGGTGTACATAGAAGTGGTAGCACTATCACACTTATCTTTCTTGCTGGTTTATGTATCATTGATTCTTGACTCTCCATTGTGATAAACATGGAGGAGTCTTCACTGCAAGTGTGCATTGCTGTCAGTGGAAGTTTTGAATGCTGAAGCAGTTTATGGCAGGTCTCATTTTGCTGGCATGGAACAGAATTTAGGAATCTGCTTTAACTTTTATTTTAATAAGCCTAGGATAATTGCAAGGAAACTTCTGGATGTCAGCAGCCAGGAGAACTCGTATTTTCCTCATCCATTTGGATGATGGGGAGCTGCTGCTCCTTCTCCTAGCAGCAGATTCTGATTAAGTCCAAGGCTTGGGTGCCAAAGTTATGATCTCAAGTCCTATACCTTGGCTTCCCGTGCCAGTAGTGCTCCCAGTCTGTGGATGACTGGTGTCCAAGAGAAGCTTAATACTGTGGTGGAAGGAAAGCTGGAAAGGGCATAGAGAATGTGACTGCCTGGAGTCACATGTGAAGTAAATGTCATGTGTTGTAGTATGACACAGAGACAGAAGTGGGCAAGAAATCGAGAACCACAAAAGCTGGAGATGCAACTAGGTGTTAGTTGGGTTTTTGTTTGTTTGGTGTGTGTCGTGTTGTTTTGTTGGTTTAGGGTTTTTTCCCTTAAAAATGGTTAGAGTCTGAATCTTTAAAGGAAAACCCAGAAAACTGAGCTGGTTTGGTAAGAAGAGCAAAGGCTATCACAGGGCAATGTTACAACTACTTGTATTGCCCTATGCCTAGACATGCTTTTGAGGAATTATTTTATGATGAACACTGTAGGTACTTTCCAGACACATTGCAGAACTACAGAGAGCTGTACGAGACACATTTTCTCTAGTTTATCTCTGATGGGTTTGTTGTCTGGTCTTAATGTCATGACAACTAAAGTCTTGTATGTTTCCTTTTAAAGCCACAGTGGTGTTCATTGATATCTCAGCTTGTTTTTATTAAGATAGCAGATAAACATAACTAACTACTTTTGTGAGAAACATAACTAACTACTACGAAACAAACATTTCCTGCAACCCTGCTGTCCTGCTGAAGTTTATAGAAACTGCCAGTAGCTCTAGGGCAAAATTGGAGCCTGTAGGTTAGAAAATAATTTTTTAAACCCTGGCCACAGTTTTAAGCTTGTATAGTCATTTAAATGTCACTAATGTGTGCTCCATGTTTTGTGCAGCACAGCAGCAATTTTGTTTTATACTAGGAAATAAGAGGAAGATAGTGGTAAGAGACATCTATCAAATTCAGTGCTCCTATTACAAAAGATCACTAGCTTTTTAAGATGTGATAACATATCACTCATCTGGTAAGATCAAAATTGAATTCATTAGAGGATTCCTGTCCTTCATTGTCAGGTTATCTTAGAATATTACTCAATCTGATGGGAACAAGACCTTTTATGTACTTTATGTCAGAAAATGCACTGAAAACAAGGGGAAGAGGTGGAATATGGCCAATATCACTTTTAAGTTCAAGGCTAACTTAATTTGCTCTTTAGAGGTCAATGAATATATTTATATTTAGTTCTCTAATGGATAAGTTTTATTTACTTTTAAAGTTGTATGCCTGTAGTTTTATTTTAGACCATAGTCATGCTTGAAAGAAATGCATAAATTCTGTGAGAAATTGGGTGACACTTCAGTATAATGAAACTTCTCAGAACAGGTGGGCTGTATCAGTGACATTTAGCTAAATCTTAAGTGCCAGATGGTATATTTGCAATTTATTTCAAGATTTGGCCATAGATTCATTGTTTGTCAGTACCCATATACTGCTGTTATAAATAAAAGCTTTATATACAGAATGGAGTCCACCACTTTCTGTAAATCCTAAAAATTACAGCCCCCAAACACTCAATTAAGCTTACACAAAAGGACAGTACCTTTTGCTATTCTTCAGAAGTTAGTTTTCATGTGGGGTAGCTAGAAGACTTGCATATTTGTACTTTTTTTTAATGTTGCTGCTTTCCTTCATGGACACTTGTGGTGGGTTACTGTTCATGTCCATTAAGCTGTTCACTGCAGTTTCCTTTCCTTTGAAACATGCTTTGAAATGTGTATTTTTCTTCCAAAAATACAGTCTCTGTATGCCTGTTTATATCGCAAGTGAAAAATAACTAAAAAATTAACAGGCAACTTATGTCAACTCAGAGACCCAAATAGTTACATTTCAATTATTCATCTCACTAGTCAGATGGAGAACTAGAAGATGGACAACTACAAAAAGGCAGTAATTTAACTGTTTTGTTTTGGGCTTTTTTGTTTGTTTGTTTGCGGGGGCAGGCAGGAGGTTTACTGCTTTTTAACTTCTGCATCCCATAAGGTACTGTATTTAGTCTTATATGGTGATTCAACTCCTATGGAATATTTCCTGTATTTGTCAAGGAGCTGCTGTTAGTTTTTGCAGACCTCAGTAATTGAAAGAACATTTGGAAAATTTTCTTAATTTATCTTCATAGGAGCATCCACACTTCAATGCAGATGTGCGTCTTTGCAAACAGCAGGAGAATGTCACAGTGCTTCAGCCATCCCATCATTGGCCATATAAATAAAAATGTCTGGTCTTGGAACTATATCAGAAAAAAACAATGGCCAATGACTAGAACTAATTTTGCATGGAATTTCTTACTTTTTTTTAAATCTCTGAAATGTTTAGCTTAATTTGTGTGTATTAAAAAAAACTGGTGAACATTTAAATGTGTACAAAAGATGTCTTTCTGATACTGTGTCATTTTTCATTTTGATTTTTGCTGCTAAAATCAGGAAATCTGCAATGCTACAATCATTGGACCAAAAAGTATTATTATTTCAGAAATAGACCACACCCATTCAAAAGTATCCTTTATTTGTTTTTTACATACTTACTGTTTACTTATTCAAAAACAATATTCCCACAGTATATCTTATGGTAGCATTTCACTTTGGTAATAGAAATCGAGTTCGTACTTCCTCAAAGAAGGAATTCCCAATTGGGAATTTGGTTTTAGTAGCATTGCTTTAGCTTCTTCTAAAACAAGCAGAAGAGCTCGCATATCCTGTGTAGTGGTTGTGACCCCTTATGTTTTGCAGTTCACATCATATGTTGTGCTTCTCACAAACTGCTGTCTACTATTCCTTTGTCTGTTCAGACAAAGTTTTAGACATTAGTCTCTTCATTCAGATTTCAGCATCGCCCCATGGAAATAGCCTATTCTGTATGTGCTGGTGAAATCTGCTTTTTGTTGGGAAAAAAAAAATCACTTAAGACCCCAAAAAGTTTATGCAGTATGGAGAGGAGGAAGTAAAAAGTTATGTAAACCAGTTGCATTGATATAGGTTAGAAAACAAGGCTTAAAGGAAAAAAAGCTTCTCATTCCCATTTTTTTAAAGAATCTATAATCCTGGTCTGGCTTAATTTTGTTTTCCCCCAAAGGTGAAAATTTACATATATAATTGATTTTCTACTAAATTCTCACTGATAACAGAGTTTTCTGCTTCTATTAATGGCTAGGCTCTTCCCCCTGCAACCTGTGATGCATATTTACAACTCCTCATTTCATACTGTCTCTTCATTTGCAGTTAGCAATTTCTTACAGTGCATTTCTAAGGTGGAAGATTAAAAACATGACTGTTCCTGGATTTGGGAATGCATATTATTGCAGGGCAAGTTCCTTCCTAGGAGAACCCAAATGTCTGATTCAGTTTTTATTTGGAGGAACACAGTTGGTCCTAAGCAGAAAAGAATGTTTTTTCTCTATTTGTATTTTATGTTTATTTTCTCTCTGGTCAGACAGAGCTAATGCTGTGTGTAGTGTGATGGAACTGTTGATTCAGAGAACTGTGAACAAATATAGATGAGAAAGTCAAAAACCATGCTCTGGCAAAGAGGAGAAAGGACTGGTGGTGAATAGCAGAGGATGATTGTCAGTGACAAAACAGGCTGTTGGTAGCAGAGAAGTGGGGCTTTCTGCCTCTTTTGTGTCACTTTTTGCTTCTTTACTGGCAAGCTACTAGATTGACTGGCAGTTGAAAACACTTGGTGGTACTGACTGAGAAGTATGCTTGACATGAGGATAAAGATTAAATACTGGCCTCCCACTTCAGTTTTCCTGTGATTTTCATGCACCCAAATGCTATCTCATGCTGCTTATTAGGAATCAGTGACATTTTTTTCATTCAAAAGCATAGTATGGCATGCAAAATTAGTAAAGAACAGAATAAAATAAAGCAAGCAAATAATGTATTTCTTCTAGTGGCTCGTTATAGGAATGGCATGCTTATTTCCTCCATCATTGCAATGGCAAGGACAGCAGTCCACTCTGAAAAGTAGCTATGTAATATGCTTTTTCTGAGTTTGCAGACTGAGTAGAAAACAGATAAAAATCCAAATGTGCAGATTACAAAGTGAGCAGGAGCAAATGCTTTCTGACTATCGTGTACTTTATCATGAATATTAATTTGCAAAGAGAATATAAGTTGGTATTTTTGTGGTTTGGCATCTGAAACACTTTTTCAGGGCATCAGATTTCTGTGGCCACAAGATCTCTGAATTGGGAGCATGCTGTTCCCCAGATTTCTGGGGTTGGCAGGGTGTGTTCAGCAGAGCACTGTGCTGCAGCAGACAGAGGCACAGTGGGCACTGTCGTGATTTCAGTCTCGCCCTTCTGACACGTGCTGTGCTCTGGGGAGGACCTCAGGCATGTCCTGTTGCAATGGTCTTGTCCTGTGGTCCAGATCCATGGCTGCCCTGGCTGCCATCAGCCCAGACCCGAACTGCCTGTTCAGGGGCTGTGGACTTGTGCCTCTGAGGCAAGGGCTGCCTGTGGCCCCTGGCTACCTATGCCCCTGCCCTCAGCCAGTGGCCCCCTCCCACCCAACTCCAAGATGTTTGGATGCAGCAGTTTGTCTCTTGTTTGTATGGTAAAAGGCTTGTCATTAAAGCATTTCAGTCAGCTGGAAACATTTACTGGCTTGAGCTTCATGCTTAAAAAGAGCTGGCAGCCCTGAACTTGTTGCTATGCTCTGCACAGGCAGTGGCCCTGAATTTCTGCTCACAGTAATGGATACTTGGATTTTTCTACTTTTCAGCAAAACACGTAATTCAGTTGATTCCTGTGGTGTACCCTGATTTTTTGTAGGTCTTTGGATGAGGATATGGGAAGGAGCCTGGCTTTAATGCCAGGCATCCCAACACCGAATTGCTGCTGGGTCAATCATAGGCTTGCTTTGTCTGTCCTGTGACATAAGTTGTTACTGTGATGACCCAATAAAGCAAATGAAGGGAGTTCTTAACTAATGATGGTTAGAACAATCAATCCAGAGGTCAGGAATATCATAGAGGAAGCATGCTTAGAGTAGAGGGCAAAACCAGCAGTATTGAAGATACAGGAAAAAAACATATCAAACTGATGGTTTCCTAAGCTCAAAATGTATGAAGAGGTTCAGTTGCTCTAAGGGTTGGCCAGTTGGCCCAAGGACAAGGATGTGACCAAAAAACCACGTGAAGAGAAGACCTGCAGAAGAGAATTTTCCCATCAGTATTACAGAGTGTCTGTGGAAGCATACGCTGCAGCAAGTCAAGCTGCACTTGATGCTAGCTTTGGATCAGCAGTGATTTGAAGTAAATCGCTCTGTAAACGTTCTAAACCATTTGGAGGGAAGTTTTGTGTGATATCTTTGATATAGCCTTTGTTGCTGTTTGAGTGCAAAGGCCGAGGAGAACATGAAAGTAGTACTCTATACAGCTCTATATCTGCAACTGGCTGTTGGAGCTTTTAGGACGTTTGGAGTGGCATTTTTCTCAGTATATGTGGAATCTCTTTTACACTTCAAATATGGCTGACACGTATAGTAGTCTGTTGTACCAATAACTATGGTTGCTATGTTTTATTTTATTTTTCTTTTGTTTTATAATATAACTATAAATAAATAGTATGTTTTTTTTAAGCCTGTGCTATATTACAGAATACACTATAGTATGTGTAGTAGGGACGATCATATTGGCATGCAGTTTATATAATTGTGTCAAATGTCATGATTGTTTTTGAATAATATTTGAAGAAAGCATTTTCATATAATTAGTGTCTTTGACATCTTGGAACACTGACTTAAAACAGTAAAGCAGAACAAGCAGTGTTTTGTTGTGGTATTGGTAGCAATACCACAACATGTTTAGGTATTGGTAGCAATGTGGTCCACAGAAGATCAAAGTCACCTTTTCAGCTTAAATGACTGAACTGGTGGTTTTGATTTTGTTCAGCCTCATATGACTTCTCTGTAGGAATTGGGGGCCAGCTCAAATTCTATACCTGACTCCATAGGTTCTATGAGATAGTTCTGGTTAAATTCCTATTATTCTGTGCCCTCCAGTACTTTCCATTACTGTAGTGCTGAAAAGTCAGAGTCATCAAACAGAGATCCCTTTGAACAAACAAGAAGCCTGTCCCTTTCCCAGTGAGAATTACTCATAGTAGTTATGAGTGGAAGTATAACGTAAAAGGCAAAGACAGATGGGGAATTGCAAAGAAACAGTGAAAGAAAATCATCCATTGTGGATAGTGGTCTCAGCTTTCCAGAGCAGCCTACATGCTGTCAATTTAATTTGCAATTATCATAGCAAACAAGATTTAAGAAAGGATTTGAAGGAGGGCAATGCAATAACTTCGCAGGTGTTGTAGAGTTCTTCCAAATTGTGAAGTGTAATGGGGGGAAGCACAGAAGTGGGTCACTGAGAATTTAACAAGGACATAATGAAAAATAACTTGCAGATTATTTGTAAGTTGGATGTTGAGTACCAAGTAAGAATAATAATGAGAGTAGTCCATGGAACTAATATGAACTTGCTTTTATTTGACATACCAAGAAAGAAGTGGAGGCAAGGAGAGAAATCACACACTCAGAGCAGCAGTGCTCTGATAAGGTGCTGTCTTTGTCCAGGCCAGAGGACAGTATTTTGGATTAAATTGTTTCTGAAATTATGAGAATCTGGACAAGGGTATTAAGTGCATATTAAAAGATTTTATATGAGCAATATTATGCAGAAAGATTTTGCAAGTCTGAATTTAATGATCTAAGGATGATTTGGGTTAGAGATAACATTCAGACTGTACGCAGTGATTCAGAAAGAATCTGGCAGAATAAGTTTGTGGGGGTGGGTAATAAAAACCCTAATTTGTCTATGAGGAGCCTAAGCTGATGCCTGAATTTACAGTATCAGAAATACTGTCTGAGATACCAATTTGAAAAGAAAGAGGTAGTATTGTAGTAGAGGTACAGCATCTAAAGAGAAGATAGTAGTTGATTCTGTGTCTATTGATGAGATTATACTAAAGTTTTAGGAGGAAAAAGACCAAAAACTTCTCCAGAAAGCATAGGAGAAACCATGAAGTTGTTCCTTTGAATGACATCCTGAGCAACAGTTAGAGACATCAGGATAGGACTGTGCCAAGGTAGCCAAAACATCAGAAGTAAAAACTCCTAAACATGAAAAATTATTGGCATGTCAGGAAGAATTAAAATGAGCCCACTTCTTGAGGCCTGGATCACTGGAAATTATAGAAATTTAAGGAGTTTAATTTGCATATTTTTAGTGCAAAAGATAAAAGCCATAAAGAAAGGAAGAACATTGGGACTTGCAAGTGCTAGGTTAATGGTTGGCCTTGATGATCTCAAGGATCTTTTCAACCTAAACATGTGCATGATTCTATAAATCAAGGCTGAGGTTAGACTATAGTGAGAGAATAGCAAATGAAAAATAGAGGTGCACAAAACAGCAAAATTTCAAAAAACTAATTATGGAAATAAAATGAAGAGTTGTAAGATGTTTATAAGAAATGGCAGCATTTAATGGTTTTGTGGTCTCAGAATATACTCTGCTAAAAATGGGAGCCTGTGATTGAGAGTACCTGACAGTCTACTGTGTGGTATGTCTTAAAACCTTACATGCCATGAGTACTTTCCCATTCCAGATTGAAGAGAAAGTTCCCAATTCTGGAGTTTCTACTTTGAAAGGGTAATTTTCCAGGAGGGCTGTGTATTGTACCGGAACTGGTTTTCATGATGAAGGATAAATCTTTGTATTTTTTCTTGTGGGTTTCTGACATCTATCTAGGCATAGTTCAAATGAGAATGTCTCATTTACATGAGAAGTATGGAATATGAAGAGTAAAGCAAGGAGAGCAGGGCATTTTCGTTATCTCCTTTTCATTAGCAGCAAATCAGGGAATGCTAAAATTACAATTAAATACACAGAGAAGGCAATCAGCATGGATTGTCATATTGTTACAGCTTTTGCCAGCATGGATTGTCAGGTATTTTTGGGATGCCTGTCTAACACAGTGAAATACCTAGGCAGTACTTCAGTGTAATGATACCTATCACACCCCTGTTTGTGCTTGCTGATGCCAGTAACTTCAAGAAAACACTAGTTTGTCCAGTTTCTAGATCTTACCCTTCTTATCTTTATTTTCCAAAGAAAGTGTATCAGTTTCTATTTGTATTGTTTGTGCTTCTTATGAACTTCTTTGATAGATATAGGACTTACTTTATTCTCCAGACTTCCTTTGAGGAACCCACCATATTAAATAGAAATTCTAAAATACCAGGCAAGTGTTGCTGACATTTTAACAATGTTTTTTCCATACAAATAGTTATTTATCTGACGTATTATAGTAGCAATGACAATCACATGGAGACGTTTTCCATTTCAAACTTCTGAATTCAATGTGTAATTTAACTTTGTTATAATTAAATGCAAAAAGTTAGTTTCCTTCTGAGTCAATGATCAAAATTCATGTTCTGGACAGAACTGTCCAATATGGTATTTGTGTTGTGGCACTTACATATGAAATCAGGTTTAAGCAATTGCTCATTTTGTTTAAGGAATCCCAAACATAGCTTGAATAGGGAGAGTGATCATGTTGCCAAAATTACCATGTCTCCTTCCCTACATCCAGTAAATATTCTTGTTAAATCACATGAAGGGAGGTACAGTGACAGAATGAAATGTGTAAGTTGAGTGGTCTACATGTTAGTGCCCACGTGTGATTGACATGCTCTCAGTCTGATCCTGTTGGGCAGAAATCTAATCAAGTGTCCACAAACATAAGAATGATTCAACTTGCCCTTAAATAGACCACAAGAGCTGAACAGGTTCTGACAGATTTGTGACAGAGAATGGGGATCTTACTCTTGCGCAGGCATGTGCTGCTGTCTGAATTTACACATCTATCTGGAGAACGCTCCCAACATAGCCAGAAGTGGGAGATGTCCGCTGTAATGGTAAGTGCAGGATGAACTAGTCTGCAGTGCCCACATGAACATTCTTTTCCCAGGAAATTTCCCACTTATAACTTACTTTGAATAAGACCAGAGTGAATTCATGGGGATTGCATGACCTGGGGCATGAATCTCATCTTTGTGAGGTTTATTCCCATTCTAATCTGATTAATTAAGGAGTCAGGTGCACAACATCAGATTTTCTGGTAGCACTTGTAAATTCTAGCTTAATGCTTGTCAGTGATTATTTTGACCCAGCACTCAGTATTGTAATGGGTGAAGAATTCGACAAACTAAACTTCTGATTTTGATGTATCCCAAAGTAGTGATTAACTGCTCTTATAATATAGCTTTGGAAGCTGTTGAGAAAGGATGTACCAGATAGACATACGGGAATTTTTTGGAGGTACGTTTGCCAGCCCACTGAAATGTATGGACATGCCTTAGTATAAGGGAAAGCAGTAGATGCTGGATGTACTGAAAGGTGATTGCTTTGGTGAGAGACAAACAAAGGAAAACTTCTTCCTGAATTTCTGCTGAAAAAGCCTCTATTCATTCAAGTTTCCAGACTGTATGCCAAATCCTGCTTGCTCCAGACAATTTTCCATTAACTTACTTGGGAGGACTCTGAATTTGTACAATTGCAGGAGAATTGATACTTTAGCCCAGATTCAGGTTTTCATCAATATATGAGTGTGTCTGTGCTGCAGTTCCATCAAGACTTTTTGGTTTGCCAGGGATAAATAATTATTATCTTACTAACCTCTTGAATATATTTTAACAAACCTCAGTAAGTGATTTATTTTAGTGATGAATATGTGTTTTAGTGATTAATGAGCAGACCCAAACTGTCAAGGGTAAGGAATAATTCCATGGCTTTCAAGAAACTACAGGTCTGTGCGGTTCACACACAGTGCTGTTTGGCAACACCAGGCTAATCAAAGATCCTTGTTATTTTATTTTTAAATACTGCTTTGGAGTTTCACCTCAGTTATGAGGTGAATTTGTTTGGAGTAAATTTGTTTTCCTTTTGTCCATCTTTTTCTTATGAAACAGTGGAAGTTGTGATTTTTGTGTGTATAGGGGGAGAAGCACTTGGCAGTCAGAGAAGACAGGGTTGATATACTGTTGATGAAGCTTGTTTAAATGACAGGGGTGCAGGAAAAAGGAGTATGCTGAAAAGGCTGGAAGATGGTCAGATCTGTGGGAAGAAGTAGAAACTCTGGAACATATTTTAATTGATCTGGCAGATACAAATTATGTGCTTTGTGCTAGACAAAAATGATGTATCTATGCGGGTCTATGCAGATAGACTATAATATATGCACTCTCATAAAAGGATTCAAGTGAGAATGGACTTATTTCATGGCACAAACGTGGTTCAGGTGTGTATGGGGAAAAGAATATGTCATGGGGTAGAAAGCTTTTACATCTGCCCTGTGCTTTCAGAGGTTCACTGTGCTTTGAACATGGCGTTAGGAAAACATACTTGCTACTCATGCTGCACAGTCAAAGGAGTCTGCAGAGAATACAGACTTCAAATAAAAGGCTCAGATAACACAGCATTTTTTGGAGGTCAAAGAAATGCAGAGTCTAGATTAAACACTCTGCAATGTGTAAATGCCATGCCATGTATGTGGAGTTACGTTTGAGTGCTGCAGGGGGAAGTCTGTGTCTGCATCCTGTTTTGGATGGAATATTGTTTGTTGCAGCACAGCAATTGCCCAGCCCCAATTGTTTTAGCGATGAGGTGATCGATACCCCATTACTGGATGTAACAGTTGCTGCAGGAAGTGCACAGAAAATTTTAATGCATGAATTATGCATGCTGTCCTCATTCTTTAGTCTCAGAGCATAGTGACAGAGATTGTAAAGATGACTGGGGTAGTTTCTTGCATAAAGTGACTGCAGTGAAATGCTTCATATTTTCATGCACACAAGCAGCATTGAGTGGGACGGCCTATTTAAGAAGATATAAATCCCTGAGCTTACAGCACAGAATGCCAGAATGCTTGATTTGAAAGCATTGCAGCCATGTACAGAGCCAGTTTTCGTGCTGTCTAAACCTGCTTTCTGCTGAAGGTTGGCTGAGGGATGCTAATGGCTGTGCTCTGCTCTGAGGTCACAGTTTGAAGTGGTTTTTGTTTGGGTTTTTTTTTTCCCCTGTAATTTGCTTTCTGCCGCAGGAGAGGATCTGCGAAGTTTATTGGTTTAACCATCCTTGTATTTTTTCAAAGATGCAAACTTGGAATAGTTACTGTGAACAAAAGGACAAGAAAGAATTCACCATTTAAGGTAAAAAGGGATATTTTTTATTTGTGGATTTGAGTGCAGTAGAGGGAATATGCTGAGAAAGGATTATGATGATGCAGTGTGGTTACATTGACTCAGATACCTGGGCTGGAATGCAGAGTCAGGATTCTCAGGTGGATATAGCTGCAGAGATCCTACTAGTCTGATTATTTTTAAATGGTTGTTTAAATGTTGCTGAGGCTAAATACTGTGTTTGAATCGTGCAGTTTGTTCAAGAGTGTACATTTCTGATCAATTTTTGTCTGCTATAGATGACTGCGTTGTGGGGAGGGGCAGCACAGTCACTGAGGTGATCAATATAATAACATGATCTATTTCATTAGAGGTCCTAACTGAATAATGACAGTGAAATCTCATTGACTTTTTTCCTTTTTCTGTACATTTTCTGTAACATTTGCAAGCTACAGTAAAATGTGTGCCAGGAAAATGCATTCCAGAATCTATTGCTTGTCCATCCTGTAAATAATGAAGATGATAATGCTGTTACATTTTGGATAAAAATCTATGTTTTCATTCAATGAATGGACAAGCCTGTCCTTACTGTCCTTGAGAAAATTATGTACTTTCAGAAATTTTACATATAAGTACAGCTATTTCTAATAATGGAACTTGCTGGAAATTAAAAAAAAAAGTAGTCTACCTTTCTTTGACAATTTTGCATATAGTCAATAAAACTGTCTAACTAATTTAGATGTACAGTAAAGATACCACCTTTTAAAAGAAGATAATTTTAAAAAATGTAATTTAACTTAAAATTATTTATCACGGTGAATGCTGAAAAATTCTAGATCATATTTTTTGTACTTGTAGATTTTGATATTTTGGAAGAAAGAGTACAAATACTTTAACTTCTGTGTTCAGTAACTTGAAGACATACCCATACTTTCAAAGAGATATATTGTCAGAGAGTATTGAGAAACAGCTAGTTTAATAAACCTGAAAGCTGTTTCTATGTGATCTCAAAGACCGAGGTATTGCCAGTAAGCATTACAGGCATTCACAACAGGATGCTACCCTTCCTTGGGTAAATGCCTTTTTATTTTGAGTTTACATTGTAATTTTACATTTGCATCTAATAATGCCTGACGGGCCAGTTTTGGATCCCTGAGTCCTTATGCCACATTTCCACAGAAACACATATGGAGCCCTGTCTCAGTGAACAGTGTGTGTTTGCTTGTTAATTACCAAATAATCAGCTGGAAGCACGCTGTACTAGAGATCAGGCATTGTTAGTATTGCCCGACTGAACCCAGGCGATCATCGGGCTGAAGCGGCAGTTTTGAACCCCGCGAAGGCATTCCTTGTGCGGGGCTGCACCCACCTGCTCACGCCCGGGGCTGCCCTTTCGCCCCACTCCGTGCCGTGCCGTGCCGTGCCGGGGCGGCTGGCGGGCCCAGCGGAGCGGCTGGCGGGCCCAGCGGAGCGGCTGGCGGGCCCAGCGGAGCGGCCGAGCCCGGCTGGCGGGCAGCGCGGCCCAGGGCGGCCTGCGGGATGCTGAGTCACAGCGCGGCTGGCTGGGAGGGGCTCCCCGGCTCCGGAGCAGTCACCGCTGCGAGGAGAGCCATGGGGAGGGAGAACACACCCGGAGGGGAGAGACAGGGGGTTAAAAACCCTGCCTGGCAAAGCCTGGATCTTGGCGTGTGCTGAATGCCGACACATTGCTAGGCGTGCGAGCGCCGGGCCGGGAACACGGCGGGGATGGCAGCGGCAGCAGGGAGGGGCTCTCGTGGTACTGACAAGGAAGATGTGTATGATAGCTGGCTGCTCGCAAAGATGCTCGTCAGTCTTCATTTGCCATGGAGGATTTACTCTATTTTCCGTGCTTCTGCCATGAAATATTACCTGAAATGCGTAATTTGAAGATTAAGCAGCCTTTCAACTGTGAAAACAGATGTAAAAATGAGAATAACTAACAGGAGAAAAAAACTTACTGAATTCCTTTCATTCATTTAATTAGGGAGTACCTAACTTCATTTTTCATGGAAACTAAGTAAATTAATGGAAATATGTTTCTGTGAGAGAATTTCACATGTGTGCATTTAAGGGTTGCACATTCAAATACTGAATTTGGAACATATGTGATTTACTGAATAGGCTCAGCTGTTGCAGTGCTTTGCTACTATGTCAAGATGCGTCAGTGAATGAACATTGCTTGCATTCTTTGACTGTCATAAGTAAAAAGCATCACAGCCATAATCACAGTGACATGGATCTTGTAACAACGTTCTCATTTTTTTCACATTGAAGGTGAGGTACCGAAATCACCTGTTTAATGAGGAAACAGATCTATTAATTAAAGGTAAAAAATTGGAAATATGAATATTCTCTAAAAAATGATGGCTGGGTTTCCAACACATTTGAGAGCGGTATCCAGGGCCCATTGAAATTGCCTGGGGACCACAATTGTTAGTCGCTTTGGCTGAGATTTTCAGAGGAGCATACATAAATATTTTAGTCACTACAGAGCAAACAACCTGCCTAAAAAGAGAGGAAAGCAAAGACAGTCCAGCAACTATTTACTGTTAATATAGGTAATTTGAGGAAGAACAGAATTTTGCTGGTGGTGGTGTTGTTCTTGTCCACAATCTCCTCAGATAACTGGCTAATGCTATAATTTAAAATAACAATAAGTAATCCATGGTGCTATACAGAGAAAAGGGTCAAGAAGGGACAATCTTGCATGCATCTTATTAGTAAGGGATATTGTTAGGAAAAAAAACCAAACAGCTTAATGTGGATGGAAGTGTCCATTAATAATGTGTTGGAATATTGTCTTTCTTGCTTTCATTATAAAGCCAAAGATTCAATTATAGTACTTGGTTTTCTCAAATTGCAACTTCGCAAATTTTAACTGACATAGACTTAATTCTGGAAAATTGTTTTGTGATAAATACATTTACAATCAGAGAATTGATGCACGCTACCAAATTTTATTGATTTTGTTCTTGCTCTGGGCTGTAGAGCAGATCTATTCAGTTCAGTTAGTAACTGAAGGGGTGACTAGTAGAAAAATCAGGAGCTTTTAGAGCTGCTGCTTAAGCATCATGTGAACTTGAATGAACACAGATTAGTTCTCACTCCCTGTTGCAGTAAAGTAGCATTGTCATACTTCTGAGTTATGTCCTTGTGATAGGTAAAAGTTTTTTTCTTCTGCTCAGTATTGGTTTTCATTTGTTACTATAAAGAGAAAGCAGATGAGAAATTAATGCATATTAGTAAGAGGAATTAATAACAGGAATTAATGCATATTAAGTTATCATGCAGTTAGTATTGTTCCAAAATTGGTAAAATACTAGATCAGCTGTAAAGAAATGTTTCAGCATGTATCTTTGCAAGCAGGAGCATGATTCTAAATTATTCATAACACATAGAAAAATGTTTTTTTCCTGTAATTCACTGTATTATATACTGTTATTAGTGATTCATTTATTTTTACATTTCATCCCATGGTTGAGAAGTAATCACTGAGAATATGAGATTGCTTTTGAATGATTAAGTAGATCTTTGGATACTTATCAATTAGCAATTGCATCAAATAACTTAAAGTGCATAATATGGATACTTTATCAATGCTTATCAGCAGAAAGATATGTCTGCATATAACACCTGCTTGTTCAAGAAGTTTGTTCCCTAAGTACTAATTTTTCAGCAGTAACTGAGAATAGGCAAATTTTCCTTCTGTTTACATTTTCCTGGAGATAAAAGTAAAGGAATGACAGAGTTAAACTTCATTCACTGGTAGCACCAAAAAGTCATTTGACTTAGCTGAGCAGAAAGAACCAAAACTTCTCTATCTCATTTGTTGAAGACATTGTTCACAGTACAGTAGTATTTCAGTATATTGGGAAATGAGGTCTTTCGTCTCTTAGGAGAAAGTGGTAAGAGAAGCCTGTGTCATAGGATTTGTACTGTAGCAGTTTTATTAACAAGAAAAGCTGGCACACTAAAGATTACTTTATAAAAATAATTACTCAGCTGCCTGTTGGGCTGGAGGCTATAAATTGATTGATTAATGTAGGTCAGTGAGATTACTTAGAATTTTTCAGCTGAGATTCTTAAGCTACATTGTATTTTTTATTTTAAAAATGGGTTTAGTGTCTGAAAACTTGGTCTGGTATGGGTACAGTAAAGCACAAAGGACTGGAGAAACAGTATTGCAAGAAATAAAATAGTTGTAGACAGCAATATCTGTTCCTAAAGGTTTGATGTTGGAAGTGGGTATACTACATAACATAATGGCACCAAAATTTGCAGACTTTACAGCATAGGGAGTTCAAACACAGGCCATTCTTCTGGGTGCTGGAATATGAATTAACCACAGTGTTTGTTCCTGTTCAGTCCAGTAACCAATCTCCCATCCTGAGTCCTTCTTCAAAGGCATGGGAGCGATGATCGTATTCGTTAGATATGAGGCTGTTCCCACTGCACCCTGTTACAGGATGAAATAGATTACCCTTGGGCTGTTTGTTTGCTTCGGTGTGGAGAAACCTAGCAGACTTTAAAAGTGTTATTGCTGCTCTTGCCATCAGATAAATGCCACCAGTTTGACATTTTTGTGTCACAAGACTTCATCCTTGTTGTTACTGACCAGAAAATAGCGTTAGAAATTAAATACAAAATTTCATTGGATCAACTGATGGAAATTAAAAACTGAGTTATTGATTGTACCTATATAGTTCTAATAATGATGTTCACTTTGATATCCCAGCAGACACATGGGGAAAGTTTATGCTCTATTTTCTCATAGGAAAACACTCATATCTGAAAAAAACTGAGTCTTTTAACTCATTAGACAGGCAAAATAATGAGCTTACATGCTAGACACCTTCATCAGAAAGTGCTTAGAAATTTAAGGACCTTGTATCCAGCCTGTGACAGATTCTAGTTTATGCTCTGCAGGGAAGGTGGGACTGTTTTATGGACCAAAATACATAGCCAATTATGGTAGGGCTGGAACCAGACTCTTCCTAAATTTGCTCTTGATTTAAGTTTCTAGGTCTGAAGACTGGGCCCCTTTGAAAATACTGTTAGTGGTGGATGAGTGGGATTTCATAGCTGCAGAGAATGATTGCAGAGTGGTCAGAAATTTGGCTAGTCTTTGTCTTCCTCCTGGGGCAGAGCATGCTGTTCCCTTGTGCTCTGTGATGAAAATACTTTAGGGACATCCTTAGGGAGAAGTCTCAGCCGGGAAACAGCCAAGGGCTGTGAGCTGGAAACTGGCAGACAGCTTTCCCTTGCCAAATAGGACAGAAGTATCAGAAGGATTTCTGCTTTGTTTTACTTTTTTTTTTTTTTTTTACTTCTTTTAGAAAACCTGTTTCTTAGAGTAACTTAAATTGAGTCATTTCTGCTATATTCACATGTAGTTTAATGGGAATGAAACCAGTAGAAGGTTCCATTGCTGCTGCTTCTGCAGTCTTTCAGTGTGATGCAGAAGGAAGAGGTATTAGAATGGAAAAGGGGAAGCCATGCAAGGAAAAGCAAGACCTCCAGATTCCCTCACATCTTATCAGGGTGGTCTGTTTGGAGTGATTGGAAGACTATTTAGGTTGACCTAGGGTTTGAATCTCTCATAATGAGTAGTTTTGTTATGTGAATACAGTGATGCCTGTTCAGTCACAGCTTTGCCAACTTCTCATAATGATTTAGGACAGGGTGTTCTCCAACCTAAATGATTCTATGAATCTAATATCACAAATAAGGAGTGCATGAATTACTGATAGCATTGATTGGTATAGATCAGGTATTTTGTTATGCAGAATTACATTTGTACAAATCTTGATTTGTCCAGGCAACAAAATCATCTCCTCTATGGTTATTACGTCTTGTGTGAATCAGACACTTCAAAACAAAGCTTGTTGTGAATGGAAGAAATAGCATGAAAATGTAAGCTCCTCTCCTTTCCTGCAGTGGGATTCATGGGGCTTAATATCAGCTGACAGTGGCAGCCTCAACACAACACAGTGCTGGTTTCCTACCACAGCTAAGGTTTCAGACAACCACATTGTCCATGGAGGCTGTAAGACAAGCCTAGGAGCTGCACCTGAACTTCTTATGAATTACAGGTAGCTCAGGATCTTCACATTGGCTACTACTCCCAACACTGATCTTTTGATCTGTAGCTTCTGATCTCTTGCCTGCAGCAACATCATATTTTGGGAGTTATGCAGGTTTTTTTCACGGAAAGGAAGACAGTTTGGGATGTTAACCTGCACAAATAAGTGCTTTTTTGTCTTAAGGCATAAAGAAATCCCAAACTGGCATTTTAAGGCATTACTACATTTGTGATGGTAATGTAGTATTGTATTGATCATGGCTGCATTTATACAATTAATTCTGCACTTTGTTTCATTACTGGTCTTATACTCCACTTGAAACAGTGGAAACTACTGGAATATAGTTATATAGTTCCACTACTATTCCAGAAAAAAAATAATAGTTTTGCTATTTGCTGGGTTCAAGTGCTTTGTCTTTACCAGAACTGAACTTGCAGTGGAAATAGGAGTATTCTGCTGTTTATCTTTTGGAACTCCTGACCTGATTTTTCCTTTTTTCCCCTGATTTGAAGCATCCCGAGGTTTGAAATCTATATCTGAGGATGGAAAGGGGGCATTTGTGCTGCTGGAGTTAGAGAAATGCTTGCTAGTTACTAGTCTCCTTAGAGGCTAAAGGATAAGGTGCTATACAAGCCAAAGATGTGTGAGTTCCAGTAGTAGCAGGTGGGTTTTTTTCCCCTTTTGTACCACCCTAACCAGAGGAGCACTTGATGCTTCCCAGCACCTATGTGTGCATAGAGTCCCTTTAATCTGCTGAGGCAGCCTGCTGTAGGCATTGAAACATGCTCAGCAGAGCCAAGGTGCCAGGATAAAAACCAGTACATCAGTTCCTGCTGAGTTTCTCTCCTTCTTCCTTCCTCCTCCTCTGCTCCCCTTTTCCAGGGGTCTTGTAGTGAGAACACCTCAGACCCCAAGCAGCAGTGCTGGGGCCAGGGCACATCATCCTCCCTTTTGATCCTTAAGCATAAGCTCTTCATCCTCTTACTAGGCAGCTTCAACACACAGGGAAGGCATGTTACCCCCTCCTCTCTTCCTGTCCTCCTAGCCTGCATAGCTGCTCTGAAATCTACAGGCAGCTTTCCCATCGGAAAAGTTAGACTTTGCTAATTAATAATTTGACACCAATGATGTATGATACTCTCCTGTGTATTTGCTCTTCATGGTTTTAGTAGTAAGAAGCATGAAAAAATCCAGAAAGAGAAATTTATCATTTGGTCTATTTTTAGCATCCCAAGGGTTCTGCATGTGCTGTATGAAATTGTAGTTTATTGATTAATTCACTAAATAAGCAAGAAGAGTTCTCATCCTGATGGCAGTGCACAAGCAGCTGCAACCCACAACACAGCTTCAGAATTGAGACAGGCTGCCATGTGTGGTGCTGTGGAGGTTCTGGGCAGTAGAGCTGTCCATATGCAGGTGATCACAGGCACTGGGATGCAGCCAAACTCCTCAGGACCTTCTGGGTTATGCCATGAGCCAAAACTACAGAGCAAAATCAGGAGGTTACTATTCCTGGTGTTGGTGATAGTTTCTTCAGAGGATGTGTACCTTCTGTCACTTACTGGTACATCTTTGTGATTTTGAGGTTAGCATTTCGGATTGTTTGTTTTTTTAATGCCTTGTTTGCTGTAATCTTATGGGGTAAGTAATGAAAAATCCTTCTAGATGTTGTATGTTCCTTAAAATAAAGGCATGTTCACACATGGAGTCAGATAAAGTAAACCACTCCAAATTGAAATAGTCGCAGACACATTTGGGTGTGAAAGTACTGCTTACATATACTGCAGGAGCTATAGTAAAGCTATATCTGTGATCACATAGTAAGAAGACAGAAACACTCTTCTCCTCTTCCCCCCAACGTCTCCTTTGAATCTCCATTTGGGGCACATTTAAAAATAAAACAGACTACCTTAATTTTCACCTGGAATCTAGTCATTAATGAGGTAACACTTTAAAGAAAGAGATGCCAAACAATTGAGTACATGTGGCATAAAATACAGACCCTCTTACCTGTTATTTCTGTTAGAAAGATCTGCCTGGGCTACAGCAACCAGAAGTCCATTGGTAGCTTGGTAACAATCCAGACCATAATGATTTTTTTTTAAATGGGCTTTTGTTGAGAAAAAAGAAAACCATTATTTTCCAGAGTCTGGTAAAGAACCTTTGCCAAGGACTTCATCCAAGTAAGCATTTAGTAGTATTCAGAAAACTGGTAGTGTTGGTTCTTTTGCTGCCATTGTTCCTACAGAGCATCTTTACCTGTCTGAAACACCCAGGACTAGCCTGTCACACAGGATGTTTTGGGTGAAAGTGGATCCAGTTTAGATTTTTTGGGGAGTATAATGCAAGACTGTGAGGAGGGCTGTACTGGACCAGACCTAATCCAGCATCCTAGCTTGAACAGTCACTAACAACAAATGCTTCCTTTGCTTTACCTTCCATCTTCCAGCCTTTAGCTACTCAGTGAATCCCTGATCCAGAGCCAGCTGGTGGTTGTTCAGTAGTCTCTGATTAACCTGTCCACCAGGAATTTGTTTAATCTCTTTTCGAACTGGTTTTTCTCATCAAATGCTCAGAAAAGCATTCTCATGACACTTCTCTCTGCACTCGTAATATGTTCTTGTTTTCAGTCCAGTGGGAGTTTAGAAAATTCTGTCAAAACTACCTCAAACAGGGAAAGTGTGAAGATAAAAGATTTTAAAACCAGAAGTGTGTGCTTTCTCAGAGAAACTTCATTCTCTTAAGTACTACAGTGTGTCTTGGATGCTGTAATGTGCTTCCTCTTTGTTCCCCACAGTGGAGATGAGTGCTGTGCCTTAGTACTTTTCAAGGTGACTCTTTAGGAGTTTTTCTCTTTTACTGTATCTCTGCTGTGCCTGCAGAAATTTCACAGGTGACTTTGTTTTCCTAGTTCTGGCATGCATCTTACCATGAATTATAGAATTCCTTATACTGTCAGCTATTTTTAATGGAGACTGGAGGAAAAGAAAAAGAGAAGTGAATGTGTGCTGCTCATTTCTATACTTTCCATGTTTGTTTTCTCTCTTAACCTGAAAGAAGTATGGATAACTGAGCCCTATATGTGTTATTATTTTGCACTAATAATTTGTTTATGAAATTCTGTTAAAAAGTGAAAGTTATGATGACACTTAGGAAAAAAAGCCTCCAGACATCTTTCTTTGGGGGTGAAAGGAAAGATTTAATACTATAGTTTCCATTTGTAGTGGCCTTCTATGCTCAGCCTAATTTTTGTGCACATCCAAAATGTTTCACTTATATTACACGAAATTTCAGCCACAACTTCTGAAGAAAGAGGCACTTCAAATGATCCTCAGATCAGATGAGCAAATGGCAAAATGAGACTGGTCACTAGAGGTTGCCAGCTGTGGAACGAGGCCCATTGCCTGCCCAGTGGTCTGATGCTGTGAATTGAGTCATTAGATGTAGATGCCGTGTAGCTGTGCACTGTCTGTAATCCTTCCTCCTTCCTGAGGGAGGATTGTCATGGGGAGTAAATATAAGGACTGGGTTCTGCTCTTGGTTGCAGTGAAGGACAAATCAAAATGCTAAGCTCTTGTTTTACTCAAGTTAATCAAATTTAATGTGAGAATAGCAATGCTTCATTCTTTCCATGTTTATTAAACTTCTTTATTTGGAATAAAATGCTTGGGAAACTCTATTATAGTTTGTGTTGCATGCAGAACAGTGCCTTTTGGAGCCTTCATTGGGAGTCTTATGACTTTACTGTAGCACAGATGATAGCTGTGTCCTTGATTTTAATTACTTTGTCCAGCACTGGAAGATGTCAGAACTCTTTATGTGACTATTCTATACATCTTTGTCAGTATTTCTTTCTGGAGCTCAGCTGGCACTGATTACATATAACCCACTCACTGTACCTAATTATTCAGAGACATTTCTGCAGTAATGTCTGTGCTGGAACATACCAGATGGGGTATAGAAACCAAAGGCTTAGGTGTGTATGTTCATGGAAGCCAAAAGAGCAATAAATAAATAAATAAAATTTGCATTTATTTATAATAATTTATAAATAATGACTAAGTAAAATATAAAGGGAAGAAGTGATGTCTTTGGGGCAGCAGACTCTGGTGAGGGATTTCTAAGATGAATTGCAAGTTTGAAAGTGTGGTTAAATTGCAGGGTGTGGTCCTTTCACTGATTTGATTCAGTTCCTGTCCTCTCATTAATGCATGCTGAGTAGTTGGATTTAAAAAACCTTCTACTTAGTCACTTAATTTTTTTTTCAGCCACAGGACAAATACCCAGTTTTGCAGGTTCCAAAGTCAGTTAGATGTGCTGTGGGGCCACACCCCCCAGGTGCCTGCTGGTGGGCAGCTGTGGCCCATGGTGTGCTCTGTCACTGAAGTGAGTGACTCTGGGAATGCCACCAGGGTCTGGAATAGCCAGAGGACCTGAAAGATGATGAAGTAAATGCCCTCTTCATTATCAAACTCTGTGACATGCTCGTGTATGACTTCTGAGTGAATAAAACCAAAATACATCTTCAAGTTGATCTAACATCAAAAATGTAAATAGAAATTCTCAATAGCTGAGGTTAAGAGTGGTGTAGTGCAGAATTACAGCTATTTTCAAAAGTGAGTATCTTAAAAGCAGACTGTAAGAAAGTGTGAAGCAAATTGCTTCATCTCAAGCCTTCTCTGTATATATTCCAGTAAGACTTTCTTATTGCTTCAAACGTATTATAAAAGGTAGAAGCAACCTAAAAATGTAAATGGATTCATGTTTTTTCTTTGACAGTTCAGAAACAGCTCAAATTAGATAACATTTGGTAATTTTACAATTATTCATGTTTTGATAGCCTGGAATAAACATAAGAGTAGCTTTAAGGTTTTACCTGCTAATTTCTGTAGATAATATTCTTAATATATACATATTCTTGCAATGTAGATCAGTCTACTTAAAATGCATTCAGTTGATTTTTGTAAGTTATTTATGATGAGGCTGAGAACTTAATGCTGAACATATTTAAGGCTTTATACCATGAGAATCACAAATTTTGCTCTTTCAATTTCTTTCAATGTATAGTTAATAGAACTTGGGCTGATTTCATATTCAGCAAGCAATGCTCTTTGTCTCCCCAGAAGGAGTGTAGGATGTGATTTATGCACTGTGCTTAGACATTGTCTTCTCCAGCAGTTCATTTTAAAATGATGTTTAGATTGGAAATTATCTGGATAAAATTTTAAAAAAGTGAAGATGTTGAAATGAAAATTAAGTACTTTGTCTAAGGGGACCAGCAGTAAAACCACTGAAAAACTTCTGTTGTCTTGTCCAATAAATGATTAACTGCACATATTGGGGGTTTTTTAAGTCCAAAATTTGCCACTAATGGAAGAAGAATAGCTATAAATCAATTAATTCACAATTCCTACTCATCACTTTACTACTTTGCCGTGGCCTATTATATCATCTAGATAAATTTTCTGATGTTGTTAGGTTGTCCTGCATGCTTGCTATAATTAAGATAAATTACTTCCTTAGAAGATATTTCACCAGATTGACTGTGTCTATACACTTACATTGCACAACTATATTGAGAAAGCAACTCAAAATATTCAGCTGAAAGTAAAGATGTTTATACCACTCTGTATTTTTAATCAACAGTTAATTATTCTAAATTCTGTAGGAATTTTTTTCTGAGATATTATTTCTCTCTGTCCGCCCCTTATTAACATATGCCAGAAGTGTGTCCTATGGCTGCTTGTAGGCTGTGCAGCTAGGATGTAGAAGAGGAAAGACTTGAAGCATAAGTCCATGTTGATCCATAGCTCTGAAATGTAGGAAAACCTTTCTGTACTCATTTGGTTGCTTCCTGGACTAATTCCCCCACAGTTCCCTACAAAAGGATCCAGAGGTGAAGCTTGCAGGTTTGCCTGAGTTCTCTTGTGCCCCATCTGTCAGTTTTACTGCAGGAGGGCACAAGGTTCTTATGGTTAATATTTCATTATGATTATTTGAAGGATGGTGGTATTACTTTTCACTATGACATGAATAATTTCCTTAGGCCTCTCAAACCTTTGATGCATGGCAAGACGATCTTAAAGTGAACACCACCATGTATTCGCTCAAATAGGAGGTGAGGATGGAGCTTGACACGGTGATCTGGAAAACTGCAGGTGTCTTAAGTAAGAGATTATGGTAATCAAAATCCAGAAATAAAATGCTACTATACTCAAATTGTTCTGTGTTTACTTCTGAATTAATTTTTTGAACGTGGTGTTTTCTAGTGCTGTATTAATAATAATTTTATTTTAAAATGCAGGACTGCAGAATAAGGAAAGCATTCTGTTCTTTAACTTCTTTCAAAAAGATCTTGATTTTTAAGAACAGTTGTTGGCTCCTTTTTTGGAAGGCTGTTCCAGAATCCCCCTCCTTTGATGGGTATAGATGTCATTCTATGAAAAGTCAATTAATTTTTCTAAAACTAATCCCTGGACTAAATACTTTTCTGAAGAGTTATCTGTGAAGTCTGGTTTCTAGACACTGTCCCTGTTCCTATGTGTTTGTGCACATTAAGTTACCTTGTATCATATGCCCAGGAGTGGAACTTTTGCTGCTTCTCTTCTGGTTTTTTACCAGCTCTATACATTAAATCAGAGCCCTGGAAAGAAAGCATGCCTAGGCACCAAACCACGAGTTTCCTTCTGCCTTGTCTCACATGTAGCATCGCTGCCCTCCGGCTTTGCTGTGCTGGGATGCAGCACCCACACAGTTCCAATGTGCTCCTACAATCATCATTGGTTTTAGTGCAGTTTAGTGCAGCACAGCAAATTTTGTGACTAAGACTTTTTAAAAAGTTCTCTTATTGACCTTCTGTTCCAGCTATTCTATAGGTGCAGGGGAGCCCACAACAGAATTTGTTGGGGACAGCATATCTTTAAAGATTTCAGTTAAGAGAGGCTGTAAGGAATCTTTCAGTCCCGCTTCTATTTCTCCAGACCAGAAGTAATTCTGCTGAAGTCCTTAACATTATATCATTGTGAAATTAGCACCTCTTCTTGCCTTGCATTTCATTCTTACAGGTCTCAGGCCTTGTGAAGTCATTCATTCTAAAGCACAAGAAGGGACAAGTCTGGCTTTTGTTCATTGCTCTCTTATGGGAGCACATCTGGTCTTATGCATTATCCATGATAGTCAGAGATCAACAAAATGTCTTCAAGTGGTGTTAACTGGAATATTTTTCAGGTTTAATCTGAGTAGAAAGCATTAAGCCACCTCATGGGACACAGATTGTCCAGGCTTTTTGACCCAGGTTCACTGGTCAGGTCAGGCATATACCAATGAAGAGGTATGTGTGAACCTACCTGATATTATCAGGGCTTTGAAAGCTCATCAGGCGCATTAGTGATGAGCAGGCAAAAATCCTCGCTGGTGGAGCCCACTCTGTGGTATTTTGTTTTGTCATAGTTCTGGAGTCCAGAGCAGATGGCACCAGAAAGTGCCCTCTGTCCTCTGAGCCAGGAAAGAATTAAAACCCAGTGGGCTCAAAATTCCTCTGGAGGCTGAACTCTAAGACAGTCTTAAAGTAGCTCCTGTCTCAGTCAAGTCATTCAGAACTGAGCAAATTAGGCCATCTTGTTTGTACTGAAATACTTTTGAAGATTTCTGTCCAGCATGAATACAATGGTGTTCTTGCCTGGTATCCAGCTTATTCAAACACTACTGTAGTTCAGTCATTAAACTCAAGAAAGTTATCCTTTGATTGGACTGTTTGTTCAGTGAGGCTAACTAGTTTCCTATAAAAATCCATGTTTTGCTGCTCAGCCTTTTTCAGTATATAAATCAGTTCCACATTTATATAGAGTTGAATCAGGTGTAGTGGCCTCCTTAGCTGGAGAGGCATAAAATGAGAGTGGGGCAGGAAACCAGACAACAGGAAACCTCTTGACTTTTTTTCTGTCAAGTTTCTGAATCTGCTGTTCATCCAAGTCCCTTGGCACTGAGATGATCAATCAAGAATATTTCTTAGGCTATCAGGACTGCTGGTGTTAGCCAAACACAGCAGTAATGCACTGTGCCATGGCTGCAGTGGAGAATATCATATTTGGTATGAGCAGATGAAGCCTGTAGAAGGCTAACAAAAAATAAATTTAATTCCTTTTCAGCTTTGAGCTACTTGTTATTAACATTTACTTAGAATAAAAAGTTGAGGAGAAGGTTGTCCAACTTGATTTTTTGAATCAGAGAAAGAAATAGCTGGACTAGAGGGACTTGAAGGAGTTGTAATGGACATTAGGAAGTAAGTCATAGTATACACATGAATCTTAGTCTGGATTTCAGTTTAAAATAATACCTCAGGAAAAAAATTTGAAATTAATTTCAGTACTTCAGTGGCATGCAATTCTCTTTAAATAATTTCATTTTAATATTGGTTCTAGCAATTGCAGTGGTCAGAAGGCCTTTTTCATGGTAACTTTTATGCCTTATTAAACATTAATAGAAATACTCATTTATGACATTGAATCAAACTAAGATACTTACCAGATTTAAATAAATGGTTGATGAATTAGATCAGGGAATAGGTGTCAGTCTTTTTTATTTTACATCATCTAGATCTGTTGTACTTCAGTGTGTGTGTATACACAAGTTCTCACATATATGTATAACACATTCTCGAGTCTTTTAAAGGCTTTACCTTCATTTTCTGTCTTACTTTTAAATGAAATGTTTTCTGATTTTAATGAAATGTGCTCAGATTGATTAAACTTTTTTTAAAAGGAGCTCCAAAAGCTACACAATTCTCATAAGATGTAAGAACACAGTTATTAAGGGTTGAATTATTTTGTTACACAAACTGGAGCAGTTGGCAGAAGTGTTTTTAACCTCATCAGCTACATTCAGAGGTCGTATTAAAAGAAAAACCTCTTTATTTTAAACCATGGTTAAAAATTTTTTTAAAGACCTCTAAGAGGATTTCTGTAGCAAGCTGTAGTGTAGAACAAGATAACAGATTAATCTAGCATTGAAACTGCTGCATAAAAAGATATCCCTGGACCTACAGGTAAATATTGTGATAAGCCAAGCCCAGGTTGCCCTCCCTACTCAAGCAGATTCATAATTAAAGTGACCCATGTGCAGAGAAGGTCACAAGCAGAGTATGAAAAAAGAAATGGGTAGGACAA
Organism: Hypocryptadius cinnamomeus; assembly: GCA_013400635.1. Classification (NCBI taxonomy): domain Eukaryota; kingdom Metazoa; phylum Chordata; class Aves; order Passeriformes; family Zosteropidae; genus Hypocryptadius; species Hypocryptadius cinnamomeus. The sequence continues at coordinate 2,795 of VYZP01016241.1, read as the reverse complement.
GAGCAGAGAGAAGTTTAATTCAAAACAAGTGAAAACATTAGAGTACAGCTGCCAGCTACTTCATGCAGGAGTAGGATGAGGACAAAAAAGAGCTTCAGGCATTTGGAATCTCCTCCAACCCATCTGTTTTCTATGAATATTAGTCAGTGTTCAGACATTAAGTATTTAGGCCATTCCTACACCACACATCACAACCAGGCACAGCAGTATACCACAGGAAGCTGGCAGTGCAGCGATGCCAGACCCTGGGTGTGTTCTGAGCACTTCAGCCTTTTGCAGGTCTGCCATACTTTAGACTACATCAGTTCCCTAGGCTGGAGTCCAGCTGGGGCTGCCTTCCCAGAATGCAGTCTTAAATGATTGTGTACAAGTAGGTATTTGGATGAGGATGTTTTCCTCTCTGTTCTCAAGTTATAAAATGTATCAGTATATTTTATAAAATTGTATCCTGGAATGGGTTAGAAATTGCTGTAAGAGTTATCTATACAGATGCTTGATATTAAACTTTGTAGAATTAAAAAAAGTTACGGAACTTAACTAAGTTGTCCAATTGTCCCTGCACAGTTGACCAAGGGAACCCAGTTAATGTAATCTTTTTGGATTAAAGCTTTCAATAAAGCATTCGTAAAGCTTTCAATACTGTCTCTCACAGGATCCTTGTGGAGAAAATGTCCAGCACTGAGCTGGATAAATACATCGTGTGGTAGGTGAGCAACTGGCTCGTGGTTTGGGTGCAGAGGGTTACAGTGAATGGGGTGACATCAGGCTGGCGACTGGTCATCAGTGGCATTCCACAGGGCTCCATTTTAGGGCCAGTGCTCTTTAAAACCTTCATAAATAACTTGGATGTGCAAAGGTATATTAAATAGGTGTGCTGATGGCACTAAATTGTGAGGACCTGTTGATTCCTTCAGAGGCAGAGAGGCCCCGCAGAGAGACCTTGATAAATTAGATGGCTAGACATTCAGCAGTTGTATGAAGTTTAACAAAGACAGGTGCCAGATTCTGCACCTGGGATGAGACAAGCCTGGATGTACAGACTGGGGAAGGAGATGCTGAGGAGCAATGCCACAGAAAGGGACTTGGGGGACCTGGTCAAGGGAAAGTTGAATTTGAGTCATCAGTGCCCTGGCAGCCAAGAGGGCCATCCCTGTCCTGGGGGGCATCAGGCACAGCATCACCAGCCAGGCAAAGGAGGGGATTGTCCTGCTCTGCTCTGCACTGGGGCAGCCTCACCTTGAATATTTTGTGTGGTTTTGGGAGCCACAATATAAGAAAAATATTAAGCAATTAAAAAGCATCCAGGGGAAGGCTACAAAGATGTTGAAGGGCCCTGAGAGGAAGTCCTGTGAGGAGTGACTGTGGTCATTTGGTCTGTTCAGCTTGAAGAAGAGAAGACTGAGGGGAGACCTCACTGCAGTCTGCAACTTCTTCATGAGGGGAAGAGGAGGGGCAGACACTGATCTCTGCTCTGTGGTGATCAGTGACAGGACTTATTCCTCAAGTCCTTCACAGTCTGAAGGTGTGTCAGGGGACGTTTTGGTTAAATATTAGAAAAAGGTTCTTTACCCAGAGGGTAATTGAGCACTGGAATAGGCTCCCCAGGGAAGTGGTCCCAGCACCAATCCCTGACAGCGTGAAGAAGTGTTTGGACAGTGCTCTCAGGCACATGTTGTGACTCTTAGCACTCCTGTGCTGGGCCACAAGTTGGATTTGATGATTTTTAGGCGATCCTTTTAAAACAGGTTATTCTATTTTAAAATAATAAGTTAAAGATGCATTTTTTGTTATACATAAATCTAAACATAATGCTAAAAGCACATAGTAAATATGAGATCAGTAAAATTAGAAAATGGATATATTGGAAATGTTAAATATTAAATGGAAGCCTTCCAGTAATGGGTGTCTTGAAGATAAATGTCAGTGGATTTGCTTTGTCACCTTTGGACCTTCAGAGGTTGGAGAACTGCCTCTGCGATGGTATTTATATCATTTGCAGCTTCAAGAAGCAAGAAACTTTTCTGAGCCTTTAAAGTCAGCTTCTCAGATCCTAAAGTAAAAGTGATTAAGCTTCAAAAATGCTGACAAGCTAATTCCATCCAACTGCAAATGGGTATGTAGATTCATGATGTTAAAATGCAAGTAATTTTTATTTAAAATACCATATTTGAATGTTTAACCTACCTTTAAGAACCCAGGTTTCCTAAAGCAGGAGCTATGAGTTATACCTGACACTGGATCACATATGAGCTCTCCTGTTAGGACAATGCAGGCAATCCCACTTTGCTAGTTCCCAGTTACAGAATCACAGAGTCAGGTAGGCTGGAAAAGACCTGAGATCATCCAGTGTAACCTGTGACCAAACACCACCATGTCAACTTGACCATGGCACTGAGTGCCACGTCCAGTCTTTCCTTAAATACCTGCAGAGATGGTGATTCCACCCCTTTCTTGCACAGTCCATTCCAATGTCGAATCACCCTTTCTGTGAAAGAAGTTCTTTCTAATGTCCAACCTAAACCTGCCCTGGCACATTTTAATACTAAGCCCTCTTCTACCGCTGGTTGTTTGGGAGAAGAGCCCAAACCCCACCTGTCTGCAGCCTCCTTTCAAGTAATTGTAGAGAGCAATAAAGTCACCCCCAGCCTGCTGTTCTCCAGACTAAACAACCCCAGCTCCCTCAGCTGCTGCTTGTAGGACACAAGCTCCAGACCCTTAACCAACTCCATTTCTCTTCTCTGGATGCACTCCACCCCCTCAATGCCTTTCCTGTAGTGAGGGGCCCAGAACTGGAC